>VMOF01000379.1:54843648-55071148 GCA_011764245.1 Trialeurodes vaporariorum
TTTGGATCTGATTTCTTATAGGTAAATCAACGAGAGTGAGAGATAGAGCATTTTTTTTGGAACCAATTCTGATCGTGACGTCATCACTAAACAGGTCTACTTAAGGATATGAATGAGTCCCTCTCTTTTCTATACCCCTCCCGCTCTTCATCAATACCTCGCCGTCACTTCTTTTCGAAACCCTCGTCAAACAGAATTTGACACATTTATAGCGGTCGGGCCCGACCGCTTAATGCACCGTGAAGAAATCTTGTGACCGATGGAGCCCAAAGGCGAGGGGCAAAGAGGGTTCCTGCGGGAGATGTTTCCACCCCCCTCCTGCCTTGGAATTTTGACTCATAGGTTGGCACAAATGACTTAGGTTGCTGGACCTGTATGGAAATCTCGTTCAAAGGAATTCGACTTTGACGCTTAATAACTTATTGAAATTAACAGGAATACCAAAACTTTTACAATTTTAAGAAAATAGACGCCGAGACCTCCTGGATTGCAGCAATAAATTAACAAATAATGAAACCAGTTTTAAGAAAACACGTTTTTAATTTTTCAAACCTTTCCCGCCAAGGTTTTGCCATAAGGAAAGCATGCAACCTATATATTAGATATGAAAATGAAAACAAAAAGCGTACCGTATATATACGGCACGCTTAAAAAAGATTACCAAAAGCATAACAATTATGTGAATCTATGTAAGGTATAATACAATTACCAGATTTCTAGTGTTTTGCACCACATTTTCTTGAATTTTTTTTTAGGAAATTCTAGTTCTATGACCGCATAATCTGGTCTTAACACCAGAATTTTCTTGTCAAAGTACTAGGATTTCTGTCGGTCACATATTGTTGTGCTTCTGAATATTACTAGAATTTGGTATTATGACTATCGCTTTTTTTTCAGTGTGGACTGTTTCAGCAGAGCAATGTTTGGTATCGATTGCCGTTCAAGAACCTCTAGCACCAAACAGTGTTGCCAGATTGGGTGAAAAAGCCGTACGCTTTACATTGATTTAAATGGGGGACGATACGGCTTTATGCCCTCGATCTAGCAACACTGGCTCCAAACAAACTTTGATTCAATGTATTTTCCCCGCATAAGCGCTTTTTCAAGCGGAAATGGGGTTCATGCAAACTTTTGCCAAAAGCAAATGAATAGTTGCATCTTGTGTAAAAACTAGCAAAAATCATACTAAAAAATCTACTCTAAAGTTGTAAACTCAAAAAACAGTTGTTACGGCAAGATCGTGATGACGGAGCTACGCAGGTATCACAGTGGCAGCTCGTGTGATTTGGCAACAGTGTTTTTATCCCATTTAAATACATGGAAAACAATCGAAACTCGAGGAGGCTGCCAGCCTCCGCTTGAATCGATTTTTTACCTAAGTTTAAGTGGGCAAGATGCATGGTTGCCAAATCTCACGGGCCGCTACTGAGGTATCATGGGAGATTCCTTATTAATTTGTCACTTTCTCTACGGAAACACAGAGATATGTCTCAAATTAGATAGGAATCTCCCACGATATTTGCATAGCTCCGCAATTAATCCCAATTCTGAGAGTGAATTTTGTGATCTCTTTGTGTTCTCATATCGTCATTTATACAGGTTCTCATGCAAGAATCAACTCTTCAATCACCTACAGCAAAAGTTCGCAAGAGCCTCATTTAAGCTATTAAAACAAACAATTAATGCGACCTTGTTGCGATTATGATTCTACGTCCTCGCGAACACGCTTAGTCATGCTTGGTTCCACGGCTAAAACTGCCGAACTCAACAAGATATTGCAGATTAAACGATGCATTTGGAAGTTGGAATCACCTGTTATTGTTGTTGTTGTGGAATGAAATGGAATCTGACAAGAGACCGGTGCGATTCCAACCTCCAAATGCATCGTTCAATCTGGACTATCTAGACAGAGGATCAGAGCTGCCGTTTCGCGTATAATCAATGACATTTTTCAATTCTCTGATGATTCCACCGGTTGGAAAAAGATTATACACAGTTCAGTTCAGTGTATGACTGTAATGCACGAAAATACTCTGATCTGTAAGCTTTTATTTTTCTGGATCGGTAAAAACTCCGTTAATTAATTAAAATATCTGCAAGTTTTTTTAAAGTCATCGACGACTCCAGCAGTTGAGAAAATATTACAGACGCGAGTATTTTCATGCATTGCAGTCATACACCGAACTGAACTGTGTAATCTTTTCACAACTGGTGGAATCATCGGTGAATTGGAAATGCCATTAGTTATACGCAAAACGGTAGCTCTGCAGAGGATCTAGAAATGTCGAAAGTATTGTAATGCCCCTCGTACTCCCCATGGAAACGTTCAATAATTCATCCTTTTATAGTATTATCGATGCAGAAAAGATTATGAATAGCAGTACTTTTCAATATAAATAGATTTAGAACATCACAGGAAAATGTAATCTTTTTTTGCAAGGATGCAGTAGATGGTTGAATTCCCGAACGCTGCATAGATACATAGATATAGTACATCACAGGAAAATGTAATCTTTTTTTTGCAAGGATGCAGTAAATGCGGTTGAATTATAGAGCGCTACCCATGTATTCAAACGGGGACAGTTGCGATGAAACAATTTCTACTTACACCGCTGCACTCCACTGGCAGACGAGACAGGTCCGGTCAAGGTCAAGGTCCGCCTGATCTTGAGACACGAGACTGACACAAGATGATGGAAAGGGATGATACGCATGGGTCGTAGGTCAGGCCAATGTGCACGCGAGGGGAGTGATAGCCTAATGGGATGTGGGACTTGGTGGCCAACTCAGTGGTCTATCACCAGGTTGCCAAACTTCTGAAAAACCCCTTGTGCCCAAAAAAGAAGCCCACAAAAGTCACATTCAAACCCGTTCTGTCAACAGTTCAAAATGCTTACTAATAGGCCCAAAAAATTTAACAAAGAAATACGTCGCGAAACAGCGATGGCCAGACATTTTGTCCAATTGTTTTTGTCCAAAGGTACAGTTGATCCAATTTCATTTCTAATCCATAAGATTCGTTTGTTCCCAAGTCAAATTCGTCCGGAAAAATAATTTCAACGTAGGAAAATGTCCAACCAACACGATATTACAGATTGAACGTTGCATTTTGAGGAATTGGAATCACCCGAACCCTCACCAGATTCCCACCCATTTCACAACAACAAAAATAAATTTTGGGGTGATTTTAACCTCCAAAAGCATCAATTGATCTGTATATAATATTTTTTCGATTTCGGCAGTCTTAGTCGTGGAATCAGGCATAATCAAGCATTTCCACGAACGTAGAATTCATAAACGCAAAAAGGTTGCATGATTTGTATGATTTAACAGCCTAAACTTCCGTTAAAAATGCGCTTATGGGGACAATACATTGAATCAGAGTTTCTTCGGAATCAGAGGTCCTAATGATTGGAAATCGATACAATATATCGCTCTCCTAAAGCTCTCTATAACATTTTGGTGAGAGAGACAGGATAAAAAAAATAACTAAATGGCCTTGTTATATTATTGTGCAAACGTACATTCATCGGACAAATTGTCTTATGCCACTAGTGGGCACGGTTCAGACTTTTACTTCCCCTAAAAGCTTAAAATGCGCTTATGGGGAAGATATATTGAAACAGTGTTTGTTTGGAACCAAAGGTCCTTTGACGGCAATCGGTATAGAATATGTTGCTCTACTAAAACAGTCTATAAAATTTTGGTGAGAAAGACAGGACAGACAAAATTATTAAATGGCTGTATTAAATTTTTGGGGCAAACGTATATTCATTGGAAAAATTGTTTTATATACTACTGAAGGACACACGGTTCTGACTTTCAGTTCCTACAAAGCTTCAAATGCGCTTATGGAGAAGATACACTATATCAGATTTTGTTTCTAATCATAAGTCGCCGGACAGCAATCCATACGATTGATACGATGTATCTCTGTACTAAATCCCTGGTAAAAATGTTCCATGACCAATTTTACATGGAAATTGCTCAACTTCCATGGAAAACAGTATTTTTTCCGTGGAATTTACATCAATTTCCATGGAAACCACGCATATTTCCAAGGGAAAATACTCGGTTTCCAGGAAATTTGAGCAATTTCAAGGGAAATCTATTTCCATGTAAAATTGGTCATGGAACATTTTTACCAGGGACGCAGTTAACCCTTTCGGTGCTGCACTATCAAAAGAGTTTCACAAATCTCAGACCTTCACTAGTGAATCGAATGACTTTTCCTTGTATAATTTCATGTGGATGTAATTTTTTTTTTTAAGTTTCATAAAAATCCAAGTTAAAACGTCCTCTTTAAGGAACTATTCAGCAAACGGCCGGTTAATTTGCCAACTCTGGTGAAAATTTTTGGCAACTATGGCATACGCACTCCGGCAGAACTTACGAATTTTCAAGAGGAGCAGTTCTAGAGGTGACTGCAAGAGCAAGTGGTGAGCGGAAAGAGAGAGGAGATATTGTCGTGCGGGTTGGGGGGGGGAGTCTGTTGGTGAGGGGGGGGGGCTGGTGATGAGGGGATGAAGCTTATTTCCCGAGCGGCCGAATCTACAGACTCCGCAGTTCACACTTTCTTGCCGTTGCGTGCCCGCGTCTCGCCGCGCTTGGCTACTTTCACTTTCACTCGCAGTTGCCACATCTCATCGAAAAAAAAATCACCACATTGATCTGTATCGACTCTCGTGGGAATCCATGTATTGGTTTGCTACTGTTTTTTTCATGCCAATCTTGCAACTATGCTATCTCTCGCACAATATGTATTAAATTTAAAATGGTTTGGAGCGAGAGGAAGGGGGGGGGGGGTAGGGGTGGGACTTTGATTTGCAGCAGAAGTTTGCTGATGTCTTATCGGGTGATCGAATTAACTTTAAGATGTAGGAAAGACGGTCTCCGTGGCCTTGTGGTTAGCGCAATACCTGATTATTAACCAAGGCAAAGGGGCAAACCGCGAGGGCGAGGCTCAGAGTTCGAATCCTGGCTGAGGTGACAAGATTTGATGGTCGTCACTTCGAATAGACGTGGATATACATAAACATCATTCCTCTCTCTCCTCCTCTCTCTCTCTCCTCCTCTCTCTCTCTCTCTCTCTCTCTCTCTCTCTCTCTCTCTCTCTCTCTCTCTCCTTGGCGAATCTAGAATGTTTTCAAGGGGGGTGGGGCTAAGGTCAAGGAGCGCAGCGGCTAGAACCTAGTTTTTTAACAAAAGCCCCACATTTTCTAAAAAATGCCTTCTTACATGGAGTGAGATTCTAGCTCAAGGGAGGGGGGGGGGGGGCTAAGTATTTTAAGCCCCCCCCCCTTGGATCCACTTCTGAAAGAAGGGGCTCAGGCGTTGAATGAAATATCAAGTAAAAGCTGCGGGCCTTGCGAGCTGTGCCGCCCACGATTAATTATCAGAGATTCGTCGGAGCTGGCGCCTTCAATTTCTGGTGTATGCAAAAACGGTACTCCCAGGTACGAACAGTTACCTACCCTGCTTTTTGTCCAGAACTGGTCACACGGTAACCGCGTATGATGATTGATCAAAATTGATTCTTCCTCTACGACTCCTTTACTGATTTTAGTGGCCCTATCCCTTGCCACTTGAAATAAAACTCCTAGGTACTCAATCAATCAATTTGGCTGAGAGGGAATTTTCTCGGGCAGACTTGCTAGTTGAGGTCGGAAGCCGATCGCGGTTTTGTCGCCGACAATCATCGACGTAAAGGCAGATTGAAAATTCTCTCTCTCTCTCTATCTCTCTCTCTCTCTCTCTCTCTCTCTCTCTCTCTCTCTCCTCTCTCTCTCTCTCTCTCTCTCCATCCTCTCTCCTCTCTCTTTCTCCGCTCCTCCTCTCTCTCTCTCTCTCTCTCTCTCTCTCTCTCTCTCTCTCTCTCTCTCTCTCTCCCCTCTTTCTCAATATTTATGTATCTATCATTGATAAACGTTTGTCTAAATTTCATCACTGCACAGGCTTGCTCTTCCTACAAAGATCCACCATGTCTATATTTTGCCAATTAGATCGTAGAACCGATCCCTTGGATAGAAAAAAATGAGATTGTTTATTACTTTTGATAATGTGTTCAGTGGAACTGTTGGTTTGCATACAAGTTTTAAATCATTTTACGAATTAGACTTATCGTCCATTCCCTTCATTCAAGAATGAACAGATAGTGTACAGCGTACTTACATTGGGCAAAATTAGATAGTTGAACGAACTATCAATTGACAAGTCGAATGGAACAGATTTGACAGTTCTCTCTTTTTTTCTTTTTAACACAAGTACATTGGGCCCCTCCGGATTAGACAGAATCTCTTGGGACCGCTAAAATGGTCATCTTGAAGGTAGGCACCGCCAAAAAGTTTATTAAAAATTGATCTACATACATTTAAGACTACCGGGTATACACACAAAGTTGTCAAATGTATCATACTAATAAGGCTTATGAGAATATATTTCGTATTAAATTATGTAACATGTTCAGCATTCATGGAGAGTTGTGTGGTGTCGACTAGTTGGCGGAGAAGGGGGAATGAACCAATTTTTCGTTAAAACGGCACTTACCTAACAATTAGGGAACTTTCTAGAGGTAAGGCCCGTACTACCCCTATAACGTCACGTTTACTCATACAGCCATAATGAAAAAGCACGTATGATGTTTACAGAACCGTCTTTCAGATATAGCATGATGCATTGATGCAACTTAAACTTATCGGTTCAAGTGTTTTTCTTTGATTCGGTTTCTTCTGAGGGCCTTATTGCTGCTAGCATTTTCCAATACGTTTGAAGTATCATATACCTATGTGAATTTAAATATGCCCTGACGAACCTCATCAATATTTGATATTTTTTTCGGTGCGTTTATTTTAAAATTGGTCGTTACAAATTGAAGATTAAAATGCTTGTTTATGACGGTTGTGTTTTAACCTTACATTTACTTTCGGTAAATTTTGATAGACATATTTTTCCTTGAATGTATTAGTAGGAGGATGCGATGAAATTGCTAGGAAAACTTTAATTTTATTTCCCAAGCCAAAAATTCCTGGCAGTAATCGTAAGAATTTTTGAACGAACTTTTTTGATTTAACGGAAATCAAAGTTTTCTGAACAGGAACAGGATGACTTACCTTATTCTTGGCAACGATGCCAAAGTTGATTCGTTCACGCCTCCATTTTATTTTTCCCTTTTTATTTGACAATTTTCATTAAATTTTCAGGACTTGACGGAACAACCACCCTGCCGCTCGAATATTTTAAGATTGGCCTGGGCCGTAGGAAATGCGACTTTATAGCCCTTTGGGAACAAACAAGAGTCGATTCTAAGAGAAGCGTGAAAATATTCTCACCTTTTTTCGGATTGCATTTAGACAGAAAAATAATGCAATTTGGAGCTATAAACCGGCGTGGCTCTTCAATTTGAATTACATCCCTTATTCTGCGGAACAAGTGAATATTCATCTGCAGGCTGATTATGAACAATCGTGTCGTATTGCTATCAAGCCAATGATTGAGTACGTTATCTTATGGTCGGTGCCATTCCGATAAAAACCCTCCCATCTCTGCGGAAATTTGCCGATGACTCCTGAGCTATCGGAGAATTTCAGCCGAGATGAGAGGGTTTCTATCGGAATAAAATAACCTATCGTAATGACACCACCCATAAGAATAACGTGTATTTGATCATCAACTCAATAGCATTACAATATGATCGTTCATATTCAGCCTGCTATTTTCAGAAATTCTTTAAAAACAGATACATTACAGGTTTGATATAGAGTCCCACCTGTATATTGAAGTGTCTCGCCATAACCCATAACATCCTGAATTATTTCATTTTTTTTTCAACCATTTTCAAAACCAACCCTTAATAAAGCAACCCCCAAACCTTTCAAACAATTTTTTTTAATAATTTTAGAATGCCCAAAAAAAGCTGATGCCAAATGACATTTAATCTTTAACATCTGATTGCCAATCTATTACCCCATCTTTAAAAACCCCCAAAAATGAAAACTACCCTCTAGCTGTAGCCATATGGCTACGCAAGGATATTATGGGGTAAGGGGTACCACCAGTAGCGTCATTTTCGGGGAGGGGGGGAGGGGAGGCAAGAGTCGGCTAAAAGTAAGAAAGAGCTGACCTTTTTTTTATACAGAAAAAATTTCGTGCTAAAATTTTAGTTAAAAACCAACAAATTTTGTTGGCATTTTTAAACATTTTTAAACTTCCTTACCTATATGTTTTGCAGCAAAATTGGTTAGTGGTTTTGCAGAGAAACAACGACATTAACCCCTTATGGACCAAGCCCGAGTTTACTCGTTTTTCTCCTCCAGTCTATTTCACATTGATTCAGTCCTCATTCCGGATAAACGCAAATATAAATGAAAACACTACAAGATAAGGCCTCGTCGGGCGCCTTCAATTCGTCGTATAGGCAATTCCAACTCCATCAAGTACGAACAGTTAACTACCTTACCAGTAGAAACGGAGGAGTGGTGTTCTCTTGAACTAACCTGGTCTGTAAAGGGTTAAATCCTTGCCATAAGAGCCGTGTATAAGGACGCCTTCTCGGTGAACCCAACCAATCAGAGTGGACGCCTCCTTTGCTTCCGTGGACTCTTTCTTCGTCATTCTTCTTATTTTTTTTTTTATTATTATTTTTTTTTTAATTTTTTTTTTATTTTTTATTTTTTAATTTTTTTTTTTTATTTATTTGGTACAGTTTAGCCTTAGAAAAGGCTTGGTACAAGTCATTCCAGAAATAAAGTAAATATTACGCAATACAACAAAAAAACAAAGAGTTAACATGATCATAGTAAATAGATTAATTAAGGATAACATATATTGCAAGTTTTAAGATTCAAAATATTCCTTGACGTGGTAAAATGCATGTTCGATGAAAAACTGCTTGAGATTTTTCAAGAAGACTCTGTTTCCTGAGTCTAATAATGCTATTTTTAGGCCTTCAGGGAGTTTGTTAAAGAATTTAATGCATGTTTCTCTTATGTCGTTTTTTTACATACCTTATGGGGACATTGGTTTTTAAGAAGTTTTTTTTATTAACTCTAGTTTAATGGGGCTCTAGCAAACTTTTGCTACAGGTGATTGAAGAGTTGATTCTTGCATTAAAACCTGTAAAAATGACGATGAATACACTAAAAAATCACAAAGTTTAATCACAGAATCAGGCTTTACGGGAGCGACGCATAGGTTTCATGGGAGATTCTTATGAAAAAGACGTATATTCCTGCGTTCCCGTAGAGAAAGTGACAAATAAGATTGAACGATGCATTTGGAGGTTGGAATCGCACCCGAATTCTTGTCAGATTCCATTCCATTCCACAACAACAACAATAACAGGTGATTCCAACTTCCAAATGCATCGTTTAATCTCTGCAATATCTTGTTGAGTTCGGCAGTTTTACCCGTGGAACCAGGCATAACTAAGCGTGTTCGCGAGGACGTAGAATTCATAATCGCAAAAAGGTCGCATTAATTGTTTGATTTAATAGCTTAAATGAGGCTCTTGCGAACTTTTGCTATATGTGATTGAAGAGTTGATTCTTGCATGAGAGCCTGTAAAAATGACGATATGAGAACACAAAGAGATCACAAAATTCACTCTCAGAAATGGGATTAATCTCGGAGCTATGCAAGTATCATGGGAGATTCCTATCTAATTTGAGACATATCTCTGTGTTTCCGTAGAGAAAGTGACAAATTAGACAGGAATCTCGTATGATACCTGCGGAGCTCCGCCATTACAATCTAGCCGTCACAACTGTTATTTGAGTTTTTATTATTACCGAGTTTTGGCCCTTTTTAGCGTGATTTCCGAGATTTAATTTCGATGGTTTTTACATCAGATTTAACGATTCATTTGCTCATAGCAAAAGTTCGCAAGATCTTTATTACCTATCCAATTCTTACAAACTCAGCTTTTCCTTATCCAACATACACGCGTTGAAACAGGAAGGAGAGAGAGAGAAAGAGAAAGCGAGTACGAGAGCGAGAGGGGGAGAGAGAGAGCGAGAGAGAGAGGGAGAGGGAGAGGGAGAGGGGGGAGAGAGGGAGAGAGAGGGAGAGGCAGAGAGAGAGAGTGAGAGGCAGAGAGAGAGAGAGAGAGGGAGAGAGAGAGAGAGAGAAAGAGAGAGAGGGAGAAGCAGAGAGAGAGAGAGAGAGAGGAGAAGAGAGAGAGAGAGAGAGAGAGAGAGAGAGAGAGAGACAGCGACAATCCACCTATGCCAGCCAGCCGGAATGGGGCAAAGCACTACGATTTCAAACGAAAAAAAGAGAAATAAGAAGTGGAGGATGAAAAAGAAGAAGAAGGAGGGAAAAAAAAGAATTTTATTGAGAGGAGCAAGGAGAAAGAAAAACCGGCCGACATTGACGTGAATTGAATGAAGCCGAACAATATGAAATGCAAATACATAGCGAGGAAATAAATAGAAAGAAGGGGAGAGAGAGAGAGAGAGAGAGAGAGAGAGAGAGAGAGAGAGAGAGAGAGAGAGAGAGAGAGAGAGAGAGAGGAGAGGCTGTTTACTTGAATAAAAAAGTAAGCTCCGAGACTAATCGCAGGGGAGGAAAAAGTTGCAAGTTTCTTTTTTTTGAGAAAGGGGAAATGAATGGAGAAGAGGAAACTTTCGCCCATTGAGCAGCGCCAGTTTCTCTTCCTCCCCCAATATTTCGCCAAGGCTTACCTGGGTTTGCACCGAACTAAATTAAAGTTGTTCGCTACAGGATTAAATTCGCGACATTTGGGGGGGGGGGGGTTGCAGAGGACGAACCGCGTAAAACAGCAGGTGTGCTCTTCCCTAGAGATGAATATTAACTTTTGAATCAGGATTTGATTGGGAGAGCATACCTCAAGGTTCACGGGCCAACATTCGGTGATGCAGCTTTTATTTGTAGTCGCGGCGTGTCGTATTTCCGATTGGGGTGCGGAGTTAAGGGTTTCATTTAAAGCCGATGTGGCTGCAACTCGCGGCTCTGCAACAATTTTTTGTGGTTGATATAATTTTGGTGTATATGACGGTTTTTTTTTTTTTTTTTTTTTTTTTTTTTTTTTTTTAGATTCTGTACGCTTCTGTACGCTTTTCACAAATGACGATTACCATAAAAAATAAAACAACTGGGCCCACAACATAGTTGTATAGACTGTTTTAGCAGAGCGATACATCGTACCGATTGCCGTCCAAAGACCTGAAACAAACTCTGATTCGATGTATTTTCCCCATAAGCGCATTTTTTAAAGGAAATTTAAATGATTAAATGAAACAGTGCGACATTTTTGCGACTATGAATTCTACGTTCTCGAAAATGCTTAGTTTTTCAGGCCATGAAAAAAAATCATTATAATTTTTTTTTTTTAAAAAAAAAAAAAAGCTAAAACCCGGGAGTACACTTTACAATTTCCACGTAAAACTTGCATTTTATCAAATGCTAACGATGAAAGAATAATTGCTAGTTTATCATAAAATACTATTAAGAGAAAAAATTGCTAAATCAGAAATATTTTTTGGTAAATTAGCATTTCATCAAATGCAAGTTTTGCAATGTAAAGTATAAATTACGGGTTTCAGAATTTGTTTGTAAGTGTAACATTTGTATTTTTTTTTTTGTATGCTTACTGAAAACACACCGAAATTCAAACAGATGGAACTGCCCGGCCCATTGATAATGATCGCGTGGGAAAAGTTATTTTTGAGTCTCGGTCGGTTTGTTTAGAATCGAAGTTTGCGATTGATGGATGCACCGTATATCGATCGATTTATTTCAATTTACCGTATAATGATTGATGTATCGATTCACCGTAAAGTGATCTATACATCGATTTACAGTATACCGATCGGTATATCGATTTATACCGTATACCGATTGATAAATAGATTCACTACGTATCAGTCTTTGCTGGTTCGGATAAAAATAAAAGGAGAGGAAGGTAGCGTTCTAGAATTCAACCATTTACTTCATCCGTGCAAAAAAGATTACGTTATTCTGTGATGTACTATATCTATGTATATTGAAAAGTGCTGCTATTCATAATCTTTTCTGCATCGAGACAATGAAGAGATGAATTCTGGAACGCTATACCGAAGGTCTCGCAAAAATGTCAAACGTCAACGGTAAAAGTTGTTATTTGGAGTGACGAGAGCAAGTACTCTCAAGTTTCATGAGGGATAGTTTCTTTGTCATTTATCGTCACATGTCAGAGTATAGTGTCTCTCCTAAAGGTTTTATCCGATCACTGACAATTCAGATCCAAGCGACAAAACCTTTTGAAATCCATCCAATCTCTTCCCGTTTCCATTGAAATCGACGAACGTCGTATTTTTCATTCGAAGGATCCTATTTCAAGATTTTGATCTTGGATTCATCAAACATCCCTTGCAGCGGAGAAAGTGTCATCTGATTCTTCAGAGCCAGCTGAGATTTTGATCAGGCAAGCTTACCCTCATATTCGTTGCCAGACTTCAATCCGTTCGATTTGCGATGTATCGATGTAAATCTCCATACAAACTCTATGGAGAAGAATCGATCTTTAGACGGTTATCCTGAACTGATCAGTTCAGATTAGTCCAATGGGGAAACTGCTAAAGTTGATCGCTCACAGCCCATCGCACTGAAGGCGATTTATCGATGTCTCATTCATAGAAACTCAAGGAAAAGAATCGTTTTTAAGTTCGAGGGCAAAAGCTCACCAGGTTCGTCGCCAGACTTTAATCCTAACGGTGCAATCTTTTCTCAACCGGTGGAATCATCGGTGAATTGAAAAATGTCATTTATTATACGCAAAACGGCAGCGCTGCAACAGTGGCGTAGCGTGCAATTTGGCAATGTTGTACTTTTTCCATTTAAATCTATTCAAAATATCGAACTAATGGGTGTTCGGTGAACACCCTCGAATTCGACCTTTTAAAGGTGTTTAAATAGAAGAAATACAACGTTGCCAAATGGCACGCTATACGCCACTGCGCTGCAGTATTTGGGAATGAAGCGAGAGAGAAAAGTTTACCTATAAGCGAGTGTACGATAAAAGTTTACCTTTATCTGGTTCAAGTTTATCTTGTCTAATGTTGATGCTGAGGATTAGATACAACAGTTGGCCAGACGACGCGACGTGTGGGAGGGGGGAGGGGTGGGGGAGGGGGAGGGGCGGGGAGGGGAGGGGAGGGGAGGGGGAGGTGGGGGCAAAACAGTAAAAATCACCTTTGGTTCGCCATTGAGACCATCTGTCGAATCCTTGTGTGCGGGCGGCTGCTATAGTACCAACATAAATGCGTACGGAGCACTTTATTGAACACGTTCCAACCTGTTATTGTTCTGCGGCTTCCTTGAAGTCAGCAAGGTTGCCATGAAAAAAAAAAAAAAAAAAAAAAAAAAAAAAAAAAAAAATAATGAAAATCTCCCTCTGAAATGTGATTCACTTCGGTTTGAGATGGTCAAGAAGCGGCCAAAACTTGAGAAAGCAAACTCATAAATTTATCACTTATAAACTTTCAAGACCAATGGGTCTATTGCAAACTTTTGCTATAACGATTAAGAGTGTATAATCTAATGTAAAATCGCCTGAAAAGTCCATTGGTGGCATCAGAAAGTCATAAAATGCGATAATAAACTCACAAGAGCCTCGTGTGAGTTTATTACTGCATTTTATGACTTTCTGACGCCACCAATGGACTTTTCAGGCGATTTTACATTATAGCTTATACACTCTTAATCGTATGTAGCAAAAGTTTGCAACAGACTAATTTCAATTACAGAGAACACTTTTAACAAGAATAATTTTAACTAAGAAATGCTAGTGGGTGGTTTTAATTTAATAATTTAAGCTTAAAAAGTGCAAAAAGATGATTTTTGATTAAATTTTTCTTCACTGATGTTTTGCCACTATTCATCGATCTCAGACGCAGACCATAGTGTAATGCCGACGAAATGTTTGCTGTGTAATGTAGGGATGTATAGAACTTGATAAATTACCTGCGGTGCATGATGAAGCTTGAGTTCTTGCGAGATTTTGATAATGGCATATGGACTACCAATTCTGATATAAAATCTAGCGAAAATAACAACGAGACCATAAAATAGGTCTAAGACACACACACCTCGAAGAGAAAATTTACCTTAAAGTTCGGATCAAAGACATTAAAGAGAAGACTTGCCTCAGCTATCTCTTTGCACGGGGGAAAAGTAAAGCCGGTTATGGCACGGGCTGATGGGCAGGGCACTTCCCCGCGCGGGGGTATGAACCAATTTAACATTAGCTCTTATGGAGCCTCGCTCTTCAAACCTATTCTGGTCAATTATTTTTACGAATAACAGTGTCGAGTCTCACACATGTTGCTTAGTATAGTATAACATACATTTAAACCAAATATTTGGATCAATTTAAGGCGTCCGTTCTTTAATAATCGAAGTTAACGATCGGTCAGTCATTTTTTACTTTAGCACCCATAACCTCTCTGCCGTACTTCTATCGTAAATATCTAGCGGATAAATTGACCGAAACTTTCGTTTAAGTTGGTCAATTTCAACTTTGGCGTAAGCTGCATATCATATTTGAGTACTTTTGGAAACTAATAGTAGTTAACATTCTTTTGAAACAGTTTTATGTCTAGGCTCCAAAAGCCGCAATGTTAATTTGGTTCATACCCCCGAGCGGGGAAGCCCTGCCTATGACAGTAACCGGCTTCAAATCTCGCCGCTAGGGTCCAGTCTTCTTCTATAATGTCTTTGGTGCGGATAGACCACTCGTGTAGACGTGTATGTAATATCTACAGTCTTTGCGTGGAAAGTCACGTTGACTCATGCGTTTTGCGTTTCTTTAACCATCTTGAGTTAGACGATACCTTAGTAATGTTCATTAATAGTACTTTCGGTGATGCCAAGTCGTACTTTGAGAGAGAGAGAGAGAGAGAGAGAGAGAGAGAGAGAGAGAGAGAGAGAGAGAGAGAGAGAGAGAGAGAGAGAGAGAGAGAGAGAGAGAGAGAGAGAGAGAGAGAGAGAGAGAGAGAGAGAGAGAGAGAGAGAGAGAGAGAGAGAGAGAGAGAGAGAGAGAGAGAGAGAGAGAGAGAGAGAGAGAGAGCATCGGTCAATTCAGCACTTCGTTTTGCGCTGCAAAAAAACATATGCTAGAAACCCGTAGCTAGGTCGTAGAGGGTTAACTTGTTCTTTCTTTCAAACTGTCATAGCTTCGTCAATGTTGATAAAATGTGTTTATCTTGAGCTCAATCGACAGAAAATAAGTTGATCTTTCAAATGATTTAAACAGCATTTCGCCAACTGGTTAGTTTTGAAGTTACAGCGTCGGTTTTGGTTGGTTTGGGACACATGTAAAATCTAATGAATTTCCTCCAAATTTGGCAACCTTGGCACTCAACAGCGTTGCTAAATGGTGGTGATAAATCGTCACACCCCGCATATAAATCAATGAAAAATGTAATGGAAATCCTCCAAATTTGGCAACACTGGTTCGGACTCGATGGATGGAGTCGGAGAGATAAAGCAACGAGCCGTGACGCCCTCGTCTTCCGACAATAAGTGCTTGCTCTTCCTGATTAAACCAAATTAATCACCTGCACCCTCCAGAAAGCCAGGCCAGGCCAGGAAAGGGGAGGGGTGTGGAGGGGGGGGAGAGGGGGCAGTCCCTTGTCCCCTGTCCTGACCTCTACCCCCCCCCCCCCCCCCCCCTCCCTTAAAGCTTCGACTAGTTTTTCGTTTCTCCCACCACGCAGTGGCTCGGAACATGGATTTTTCTGGACATAAAAAATTTTTGTTTTTCTGCCTCAAAAACATTTTAATGCTGATAGTTTCCTGCATCAATCATTTTACTTACGTGACTTGTATTAAGCTCTAAAATTAATTATTTGGCATGCTTTTAAGTCATTTCGCTACGAATGGGGCAGTTGCAAGGGTCTGAAATTTTGTCTTTTTTTTTAATAAAGATTACTGTTGAGCACAACAATGACTTAACTGATACTTTACTATTTTAATGATTAATGATTCACGTTTAGGGGGTTTGACATGTTTTATTTCTTACCGTAAGACTTTTTGATATTGATAAGTGACAAGACTCTTTTAGGTTATAATTATTTGTTACTTATCTAAGGGCTACGGTGCTCGACAATTACGATAGTCCTTCATGAGCTGAGAACAATGGTGCCTTTGGTGTTTTCCTAAGTGTCCTAGTTTTGGAGATACACAGTACACACGTGTAAAGTTGTAAAAAATCGTGTGCATAGTGACGTCACTACGCGGCATTCCCATTTAAAACAATATAATTTGGGCAAAAATCTTATCTCCAGAACAATGAGACTTAATTAGAAACCAAAGGCATCTTTGTTCTCAGTTCATAAAGTACTTTCATTTCCTCTATAAAATTCAGACACTTGCAACTGCCCCATTATTTGACATATTTTAAGTTTTTAGTTCTCTCTTTATTCCCATTTGAACGCATGTGTTAGAAAAGGATGGACAAAGGGGCTGTCACGTGACTTCAGCCCCTAGTTCTGTCTTTTTCTAACACATGCGTTCAAATGGGCCTAGAGAGAGAAAGACAATATCCTGGCTACGGCCATGATCGAGGCTGATCATGTAATTTCAAAATTGAACAATTTAATCTTAATTTCATTTTGAAGATAAATTGGACTCATTAATACGAAATGGACCTACTCGACTTTAGACGTTTCCATTTTCACTTGACTTTAAATTTATTATAAAATTAGACCCGGCGCAAAGAATTTCTTGAAACTTTCAGGAACTTTCCTGCTTCAGTCTTCTTTCACGTTCAGTCTTGTTCCTGAAAGTATCAAACCATTTCATTCATCAGATTATTTGTTAGGGAATAAAAAAGTCAAGATTTGGCAACGTCGGAATGCTACAAGGTCTGTTTAGTATGAATGAATGTGTTCAATTTATTTGCTTTCTATTGAGCTCAACATGAGTACATTAATTACTGGTTAATTAATTAATTAATGGTTGAAAATTGGCGAGATCATGACAGTTTTAAAAGGAAATAATAATTGACTTCCTCTGGGTTTTTTTTTTCCAGAAAACTTTCTGGTAGCGAAAAAAATGAGGGAATAAATTATTCGATGCACTCTAGTTTTTCACCAACAACCAAAACACCAAAAATACTACTTCTAAATTTTACGCCCCTGTCATGTAATGGAATAGGCAAAACTGACTAGCCACACTTTTCAATAAAATTAGCTGTCATAAAAACCTTTCATTCTTCAGAAAGGGCAATTTTAAGTTTTTTAATTGATGAAGAGGGGGTTTACAAAGTAGCTTTTATTAAAATTGACCTTCATTTTGAATTGAAAATTAAAAATGAATGAATAATGACTGAGTTGTGCACGAAAACGTACTTCGAATCGTTTCCCAAAGACATAATGAGTACATCAAAATAAAAATCAGACGACTGTTTGTTGTGTTTTCTCACCTTTCTTCATTCCGAAAACTGTCAATATTGTCCATTCCACGGAATGAGCAATTACGTGATCGAGGCGTAACATTTACATATTACTATTGTCATCTAACTCAACATGAGGCCGATTACGCTCATCAGTCGATCGCATGCAATTGTCTTTGTCTTTTTTCAAACTGTCATAACTTCGTCAATTTTTGTTACTTGCTTATCTTGCACTCCCCCCCCCATTAAACACACGAAACAGGTCGAACCGTACGATGTGCACTGTGCATTCTTTCAAATCGATATTTTGCATGGATTTAAATGGATGAAATGCAACGTTGTCGGATTCCAGGTGATGTCATATTGATTCGTGACCCTCAATGTCAAAAGCAAACGTGTTGATATTTCAAATGTAATCAAAATCATATAGTTTGGTTAGTTAACCCTTTCAGTGCTGCACTAGTGAATCGAATGACTTTTTTTCATATAATTTCATGTGCATGTCGATTTCTTTGAAATTTCATAAGAATCCGTGTTAACAAACGTCCTCTATATAAGGGTCTATATGGCGACAAGGTCAAAAAGTCAAAGATATCTTAAGATCTTCACAAGTGAATCGAATGACTTTTTCTCATATAATTTTATGTGCAAGTCAAGTTTTTTGAAATTTCATAAGAATCCATGTTATTAACAAACGTCCTCTCTAAGGGACTATATGTATATCGAAAGGGTTAAAAGTTACAGCATTATTAGTATAGGTACATTTGGGATACCCTACGTATTCATTACTTACAATCTTGATTTCTATTCATAAAAGTATGTCCCACAGCTGCCATTTTTTAAAAAAAATTTAAATGACCGATGGTACCACCGTTTGAGAAAAGATTACACGGTTCAGTTCAGTGTATATGACTGGAATGCATGAAAATACTCTGATCTGTAAATCTTTTCTCAATCGGTGGAAAAGCCGCGGTAATCAATTAAAATATCCTCAAGTTTTTTAAAGTCATTGACGACTCCACGATTGCGAGTATTCTCGTGCATAACAATCATGCACTGAACTGAACTGTGTAATCTTTTCTCAACCTGTGGAATCATCGGTGAATTGAAAAATGCCATTAATTATACGCAAAACGTCAGCTCTGGTATGTCCGGCGAATTTAATATCTGGACCCACCGTGCGGATGGATGGGACAGTCTGAGGAAATAAAACCACAACAACAGAAGCAGGAGGATGAAAGGGTGGGGGAGGGGGGGAAGAAGAAGAGGAGAAAAAGAAAAAATAAAAATAAAAGGTAAATAAATTATCCGACTTTGAAAAACGGCCGCTCATCGGGACCGCGCGTTAAGACCATTAAAGAAAAGGAGGCTAACAATTAGGTGAACTTAAAGCCTTTGCACTTTGACACAGACCGCCGCCGCGCCGTGGCTAAAGTTTTGATTTTCTTAATTGAACAGTGTCTTTTTGTGAACCTGACTTTTTATACGTACTATGACTTTAAAAAAAAAAAGTTTACTGGTAGACATTTTCAATCTACCATTCCTGCAGGCTGATTCTGCTCATTTGGACGAGACGAGACGAGATAGCAAGAAACGATCAATCCCATTGGTTTAAATGGAGTCAGGTGACAGATTTGGAGTCATTGAAGCTGAGCGAGCACGAGCTCCGAGTCATTTCATTTCAAATTTCAAATTTCATTTCAAAGTCATGAATTTGAAATGAAATGACTCGGAGCTCGTGCTCGCTCAGCTTCAATGACTTCAAATCTGTCACGTGACGCCATTTAAACCAATGGGATTGGTCGTTCCTTGCTATCTCGTCTCGTCTCGTCTCGTCCAAATGAGCAGAATCAGCTTGAGGGATCAGTTTTAAATTTTTAGCTGTTCTCAGGTATTCCAGAGTCTAACAGCATTGCCACTTAAAAGTATGCTTCACAAAATCTAAAAATCTTTGAAAAATAATGACCAGAGTAGTAATTATAACCAAGGACCGTTTCGATGACAGGACTTTCTTTTGAAGGACATAGTACCAAAAGAGCTACCTCTAAACATTTGCATTTTCATTTCAAACAAATTTCAAATGACTCTATCGCAAATTTTCATTTTAGATTAGAAAAAAAACAACAACAACAACCGAACGGAGCGCGGGTAAAATGTCCATAAGAGATCGCCATCCATGGCTCCTTTATAATTACCTCCCAGTAAGCCTCTGATTGGTGTATCAAGGATTTTCATATCTTTTGAAACAGGGCCCGCTGCACTGGAAACTCATGGCTATGTAACATGGGCAAAATGGCATGTTATTTCCAAACCCCAGCTTGTGACCCCTCTATCGATTCAGCTTGGCAAATGGAGTCGATCCCTCTCAAGGGTTCTCATATCTATAGCTTATTAATTGCGATTTCACGTTTTACTCTTTGACTGTAGAAATCGGTTTGCTTTATTAAGTCATGAGGAGAGAATGTGGAAGTTTTATCAAAATGAAAAATCACAAAATTGCTTTCCGCTTTTCAGAGTGACGGGGGTCCGGGAGGGAGGGGGGGGGGTCGAACCATTCATTATACATCGTGCAATCAAAAGTTCATTTCATTTATTGACTTCAACCATAAACTCGTATCGTCGATATAAGGAAACAATAAAAAGTAACGCAGCAGCGATAGAACCGCTGAAAGCATGATTGCATGATTGTCCCTGAAAATACAACTGCGACTTTCTCCGTTAGAGCAAGAACTTTTGTTCAGCGAAGCTATTTTAAAGGGCTGCTACGGCTGTGCTTGAAATTATTTTTTTTTCAGTGATTCATTGCACAATATGACAACCTAGCGCATTATCAGACGCAGACGAAAAGGAATCACTACCGAACTTCACGAAACGATAAAATATATAAAGTTCGGGAAATCACCGAAACACAGAAAACTTCACTTTAACCGTACTTTATTTGGGGCGAGTTGTTGGGTTGCTTTTCGCTATGATATACAGTGGTACATGCGATGCGGCTCAATCAAGGATATGCGAAATAAAACGTCTGAATGAATTGAAACGATTTTCGCGGGCGGCGATGCCAGACTTCAGATTGAAATAGAACACCACGCCGCGGTGCGGTGCGGTGGTTTCAACGAGCTATAGGGATAGAGTGGATTTGTGGGACGTTATGTTGAGGCAGCACGAAGCAGAGTTGAGCAAATGGGGTTGGTAATCGATAACACGATTATCAAGTAATCGTAATCGTTGTTTTTTCGGAGGGTGATTTTATGGTAATCAAGGCTGATTTTGTACAAAGCAACCACCAAATCAGTTGCAGTAGAATTAGATCTAATCAAAAAGACCCTAAAGTTTGCTGCTTATCTGCGAAAAATTCATTTAATTACCATCGAAAGGTTTGACGATGCCCGATTACCTAGTGTAACCGTGTAATTGATTACGCTCCTATTTGAACAACTCTGCCACGGAGACAGCCAAGATCGAAATCTCTTATGGACGTTTTTCAAACAGGCTCGGTTTGTCTGCCTCACTTTTTTAACCTTTAAGTATATATATAAAAAAAAAAAAAAAAAAAAAAAAAAAAAAAAAAAAAAAAAAAAATTGTGACAAATACGTTTTGAAACTGGTTTTAAACGAAAGTGCAAGTGTTTAAAAGTGGCTATTTGCACCAAGAAATCTACATGATTGTTTCTTCTGGAAGGATTTGCACGATGAAGAAATTGACAAATGACAGAAACAAGCAAAATTTTCTCACTTGGATAGTTTTATTGGAATCCTGTGTCCAGATAGCCACTCTTACACATGTAATCTCCTTCAAAACCACTGTCCACTGGATTAATTCTAACTTTTGATGTAAGGTTAAAAACAATGAGGGAAACAAACCAGAGTCAGATCGTCCATGCTGTCACTTTGAGAGCCCTGCGCCTCGTCAGCGATTAAAAGCCCACCAAAAAGGCAGGTCTGCTCGTAAGTCTGCTTTCCCATTCAAAATAACATTGGCGGTGCCCCGGAAGAGCACACCGGACGTTTTGAGAGCCCTGCACCTCGTCGGCGAGTAAAATCCCACCAAAAAGGCAGGTCTCCTCGTAAGTCTGTTTGCCCATTCAAAATAACATTGGCGGTGCCCCGGAAGAGCACACCGGACGTTTTGAGAGCCGTGCGCCTCGTCAGCGATTAAAAGCCCACCAAAAAAGGCAGGTCTCCTTGTAAGTCTGTTTTCCCATTCAAAATAACATTGGCGGTGCCCTGGAAGAGCACACCGGACGTTTTGAGAGCCCTGCGCCTCGTCAGCGATTGTAAGCCCACCAAAAAGGCAGGTCTACTCGTAAGTCTGGTTTCCCATTCAAAATAACATTGGCGGTGCCCCGGAAGAGCACACCGGACGTTTTGAGAGCCCTGCGCCTCGTCAGCGATTAAAAGCCCACCAAAAAGGCAGGTCTCCTCGTAAGTCTGTTTTCCCATTCAAAATAACATTGGCGGTGCCCCGGAAGAGCACACCGGACGTTTTGAGAGCCGTGCGCCTCGTCAGCGATTAAAAGCCCACCAAAAAGGCAGGTCTCCTTGTAAGTCTGTTTTCCCATTCAAAATAACATTGGCGGTGCCCTGGAAGAGCACACCGGACGTTTTGAGAGCCGTGCGCCTCGTCAGCGATTAAAAGCCCACCAAAAAGGCAGGTCTCCTTGTAAGTCTGTTTTCCCATTCAAAATAACATTGGCGGTGCCCTGGAAGAGCACACCGGACGTTTTGAGAGCCCTGCGCCCCGTCAGCGATTGTAAGCCCACCAAAAAGGCAGGTCTACTCGTAAGTCTGGTTTCCCATTCAAAATAACATTGGCGGCGCCCCGAAAGAGCACACCGGACGTTTTGAGAGCCTTGCTCCTCGTCAGTGATTAAAAGCCCACCAAAAAGACAGGTCTGCTCGCAAGTCTGTTTTCCCATTCAAAATAACACTAGCGTTGCCCCGGAAGAGCACACCGGCCGTTTTGAGAGCCCTGCGCCTCGTCAGCGATTAAAAGCCCATCTAAAGGCCTGTTAGAGAATAAATACCTTGGATTCATCCTTTTTCTAAACTATTTATACTATATGCTGACTTTCTGAGTACTTTTAGGTAACTTTTGATGTCAAATTCGAACTTAGCGTCAAAAAATACGTAGGAAAACATATATGCAACCCTTAATTCCTTTGGTATTTCATATATGTTTGTGTTTTTTTGACCGCCGCACAGGACTCGATTTGGATTCATTGTGTGGTACCACATTTGAAAATCGTTTATTTTTATTAGATCATGGAGGTATAGCTTATTTATCTACAGTTTGCTCCATTAATTAATTTCATCAGTGTCAATATTTGATCCAAAATTAATTAATTTCATCAGTGTCAATATTTGATCCAAAATATTAGTCTGTCCTTCTCAATCTCGAGAAGTTACTTAAGATAGACATATATCTTAAGAATTTAATGCCGATCTGTGCCACAAAAGCACGACTCTATTCGATTGATTTCAAATTATAAAAACCAAAATTAATTTCTAATTCGTTGAAGATATGCTAGTTACTAGACTTGACGAATTACTCATCAACATATCTCATCAAGAACCTTAAAAATAGATTAAAAGTATCAAAATACTAAATATTACATTGCAATACTAAAATTTGTGATTGTTCTGATGCATTCCTTGAATTCATTTGTAGAAGTACTAAGCGGTTGTAGTTTTTCTTACAAGTAGCGGAATCGAATATTGTGGCTCTTATAATTCATGCTAATCGTAACAAAAACAGTTGGCATACATTTTTTTTGCTGGTCTAAAAGATGATAGTTAGAAAACAAATAAATCTGTAAAATCAAGCATGCACCGAAATTCTAGCAAGATATTAGGCTATTGGGATGAGGGCTATTGGGATGGGATATTGGGCGATTCATCATTCTGATAAAATTCCCCTACACAGCCTAACAATCTGACAAAATATATGTGTTTGATTTCTCCGTCAATCGAGGACCATAATATTGTTGAGATTAGGATCACAAAATTGAGTAAAAAGTTACGCAGTAAGGAGGACGTGAGGAAGCCTCTTTTGATCAATGTCCTCAGAAAAAAACTTTAAGCTTTTTAAAGTCAATCCTTGAAAAGGTGACTAGTATGACGCCGTCTGTTGAGCCAGAATCTTACTTTAGACAGGTGAGGAATCACCTTATTAAGTCCCCTCCCCCTTGGAAGGTTAAGTGCCCTCTATCGCCAACTAGGGCCCAACCGACGAGCTAGCTATATAGCGCTAGAGGGGTCCATACATGTCATAAGTTCTATTTTAAAGTGTGACAGCATGGGCGATCTGAATCTAGTTTGTTTGCCTCACTTTTTATAACCTTAAAAGTTGAAATTAATCCAGTGGAAATTGGTTTTAAACGCGAAAAGTGCAAGTATTTCAGAGTGGCTAACTGAACACAGAATTCCAATACACTTATCCAGGTGTGAAAATTTTGCATATTTCTGTTATGTGTTGGGTTTTTTATTGTGTAAATCCTTCTAGAGGAAATTTAGTTTACATCGATTTCTCTGTCTAGATAGCCACTCTAAAACACTTGCACTTTCGTTTATAACCATAATTTCAAATGTATTTGTCACATACACACATTTGTCCATACGAGATTTCGATCATGGCTGCCTCCGTGAAGTTTCAATGTCACGCCCCGAAAATCCTCTCTATCGCTATAGCTCTTTGGGCCCAACAGACGAACATGGGCGGATACAGCGAATTGTCTTTCTCTCTCTCCTCCCATTTAAAAACGTGCGTTAGAAAAGAACAGAAGAGGGGGCCAAAGTCACGTGATGGCCCCCTCTGCTATCTTTTTCTAACGCATAAGTTCAAATGGAAGGAGAGAGAGAAAGACAATTCCCTGTATCCGCCCATGCAGACGAAATGGAAGATCGAAGAAAAATTAAAGATGAAAGAGAGAAGAATTACATCCAAGCCCTTTTCGAAGATGACAAGTTCTGAGTTCGAACCCGGGACCTCTGGGTTAGAGGCCAGTTGCGCTGACCACTAAGCCATGGAGGCCGACTTAATGAGTTTTTCATTCAAAACAAAAAACAAAAAACCAACAACAACAACAACAACAACAAGAAAAGGAGAGGGGTAAAAATTCGCTGGCGATGGGGTTCAGGGCGAATGAGGTGGTATCTCCTCCTTTGGTTGTTTCTGTTGGGAGAGATTAACAATATTGCCTCCACATCAACACCCTCCCTCCCCCCACACCCCCTCTCCCCTTCCAACTCCCCCCTCCACTCCCTCCTCACATTTCCGCCGTGCGAGAGGAATGCTCAAAAATAAGAAAAACGGAGAGAACGTGCTCAGCCTGCCTCAGACGGAATCAGACAAACCCTTGTATAGCTATTTGATGTTCTGCTAATGATCTTGAGGGCAAACTTGCCAGATGTTGGCCGAAAAATAAAACAAAACTAAAAATCACAAGATTTCGTATTTACGACTTGATTGGGAAATTTGGTAATTTTTGCACAGTTCGGCAACCAAGCTTCAGTGTTTTGCCAACGCGTTATAGCAATAGAGGGGGCCATACATGTTATCAGTCTCATCCCAAAGTGTCAAGGCAGCATGAACGATCTGATTATGGTTTGTTTGCCTCATTTTTTTTTAAACCTAAAATCAAAAACTGTAATTTAATTGAGCGAAAATTTATTTTAAACGAAAGTGCAGTGTTTTAGAGTGGCTGGGTGTATACAAATGAAACAACTAGCTCAAGATAGGAATAGACGGAGAAGTGTGACAAATCAGTCGATGGACTGATAGCTTAACAAAAAATAAAAAACAAAAAACAAAAACAAAAAAAAGACACAGAATTCCAATACAACTGTAAGAAAATGTTCTTTGTTTCTATCATGTGTCAGTATATTTATCGTGAAAATCCTTCCAAAAGAAACAACTATCTAAACTCACTTTAGTACGCTTGCAGTTTTTGTTTACATCCAATTTTAAAAAGATGTGTCACAGTATTTTTTAACCTTGTATCAAATATTGTAATTAATTCAGTGAATGGATACTTATAAATTAAGTGCAAGTAATATAGAGTGGCTAGATACATACAAATGAAACTACTCAGGATAGGAATCGATGGATCGAGAAGTGTGACAAACCAGTCGATAGACTGCGATGTTAAAAAAAAAAAAAAATCTGGTCGCAGAATTCCAATACAACTGCCCAGGTAAGAAAATTTTACTTGTTTCTGTCCAGGGGCGTCGAGAGGGGGGGGCTGATGGGGCAAAATGCCCCGGGCCCCCGGTCTTAGGGGGCCCCCAAAATCATGAGAAGGAGGAAAAAAAAAAAAAAAAAAAAAAAGGAAAGGAAAAGAAAAGGAAAAGAAAAGGAAAAGGAAAAAAAGGGGGGAAAAAAAGAAAAAAACAGAAAAACAGAAAAGGAAACCAGGGGTAAAAGCTAAGAAGGGGAATATGAAAAGTAAAGAAAAGGGGAAAAGAGAGTGAAGAAGTAGTGACTGATGACATGGTGCTTGAAAGTGGGGTCGAAAAGGAAGAGACTATGTAATTTCACGGCCTGTGGCGAGCCGAATAAATTGGGGGCCCCTGGCCTACTTGAATTTACCTTAAAAACAAAAATGTGAAAGTTCAATCTAAGCTCGGACCAGATTTGAAAGCAGGAGCACACACGGGCCTATGAATGCGCCCCTTTCTCTAGCGCCGTGGGAGCTGAGAAAGCATAATTCGTAACTCCTACACTTAGGAGCATTAGCAACCAAGTTATCCTACGAAGCCACTCTGAAGATGTGGCGAAGATCGGACGGGGGGGGAGGGGGAGGGGGGGTGTCACAATTTACAAGGTCGTCGATCTGCATTTTCCGGGGGACGGCCCCCGGACCCCCCCCCCGTCTCGGTGAACCCCTGAATATTCCATGGCTCCTTCAACCACATTCCACTTGACTCTTCTCCCTCCAATTATGAGTCAAGAGCAAAGATTTCATGCAGCAAAATCGAACATGCATTTCAGCATTTCAATTTTACTGCGTACATGAAAGTACCGTAAAATTCAATTTGAAGGTATGAAAAATTGAAAAATTTTCCGGGGGAGGACCCCCGAACCCCCCGCTTGTCCTGAGGGGTATGGAATACCCCCCAGACCCCCCGGAGTTTGAGTCGTACCAACCCCCCCCCCCCAGGCAAATTTCTCGGTGCACCGCTGGTTCTTCGCAAAACCTTCAGAACTTTCTCGACGTCCCAGCCAACACTTGTGAAAATGTGTTTAGCCAAGGAGGGCTGAAAAGTTGAAAAATGAATGTTTTTTTTTTTTTTTTAATTTTTTTTATTTTTAGAAATCAAAGTCGAAACTAAGAATTTTTGGCGTCGAAAATCTTCAAGTATGTCACATCATGTGGCAAAATAAACGTAAAAATCAAACATTCTATTGCTGTGATTGTTTGAAATTTTTCTGTAGAGATAGCTTAAAATTGTGTCAATTAGAAGCTTGATTTTAAAAATTTCCCGGGGGAGGGCCCCCGGACCCCCCAGGAGGGATGATACAAAAAATAGGGCCCCAAATGCACAGTTTGCCCCGGGCCCCCAAAATCCTCTCGACGCCCCTGTTTCTGTCACGTATCAGTTTATTTATCGTGCAAATCCTTCCAAAAGAAACATATATATGTATACATTTCTGACTTTAAAACACTTGCAGTTTTGGTTTACAGCCAATTTCAAATGGATTTGTCACAGTTTTTATTTTATTTTTATTTTTTAATTCAAAGGTAAAAAAAAATATGAGGCTGACCCAAAGACATTACATTATAGAAGAAGACTGGCCCCAGCTGTCTCTTTGCACGCACAGAAAAAATGGAAAAAAACACTTTGGTAGCGCTGACAAAACCTTTGGTAGAAAAATGACCCAGCAAAAGACTTTAGTTGGGCCAACCAAATTTTTTATTCACCCAGCAAAATCTCTTTAGTTAAGCGTAAAGAACCTTTGGTTGACTCAGCTAAAGTCTTTTGCTGGGTCATTTTTCAACCAAAGGTTTTGTCAGCGCTACCAAAGTGTTTTTATCTGTTTTTTCTGTGCGGAGGAAAAGTGAAGCCGGTCTTGGCACGGGCTGATGGGCAGGGCACTTCCCCGCGAGGGGGTATGAACCAATTTAACATTAGCTCTTATGGAGCTTCGCTCTTCAAACCTATTTTAGTCAATCATTTTAGCGAATAACAATGTCGAGTCTCACATATGTTATATAGTATAGTATAATATACATTTAAACCGAAAATTTGGATCAATTTAAAGCGTCCATTCTTTAATAATCGAAGTTAGCCATCGGTCAGTCATTGTTTACTTTAGCACCCATAACCTCTCTGCCTTACTTTCTATCGCAAATATCTAGCGGATAAATTGACCGAAACTTTCGTTTAAGTTCGTCATTTTCAACTTTGGCATGAGCTGCATATCTCATTTGAGTACTTTTGGAAACTAATAGTAATTAACATTCTTTTGAAACAGTTTTGTGTCTCGGCTCCATAAGCCGCAATGTTAATTTGGTTCATACCCCCAAGCGGGGAAGCCCTGCCTATGACGATAACCGGCTTCAAATCTCGTCACTAGGGGTCAGTCTTCTTTTATAATGTCTTTGGACTAACCTAAATACGTAAAGTCACGTTTTGTGGGTTAAATAGCATGTAAGTCAATGAGCTATGTCAATAGAGAAAATTGGTGGTCCGTGCTTCTGCGGCAGCACGGAGGCAGCCAGGATAGAAATCTCTTATGGACAAATTCACACAGACTCGGTTTGTTTGCCTCATATTCTTCAACCTTTAAAGGTAAAACAAAGTTGTGACAAATCTATTTGAAATTGGTTTTAAACGAAAGGGCATGTGATAAAGAGTGGCTATCTGGACAAACGAATCTGTATTACTGTTTCTTTTGGAAGACTTTGCACAGTAACGAAATTGACACATGACAGAGACAAGTTTCTGCCCTTGTATTGGAATTCTGTTTTCAGATAGTCGATCTTAAACGGACTTGCTCTTTCATTTAAAACCAATGGGTCTGATGCAAACTTTTGCTACAACGATTAAGAGTGTGGAATTCTGTTTCCAGATAGTCGATCTTAAACGGACTTGCTCTTTCATTTAAAACCAATGGGTCTGATGCAAACTTTTGCTACAACGATTAAGAGTGTATAATCTAATGTAAAATCGCCTGAAGAGTCCATTGGTGGCATCAGAAAGTCATAAAATGCATTAATAAACTCACAAGAGGCGTTTGATTAAATCCAAGATGGCGGAGAAATATCGAGCAATTTGTATGCATGTACCACGAACATCCGAGGATAGCCAACCTCACAATATCGATCACAACCAATCACAACGTAAACAAACACATAACCTCTACCTCCAGTGAGGTGGTCAAAGTTGGCCATCCTTAGATGTTGACGGTGCATGCATACAAATTGCTCGATATTTATCCGCCATCTTGGATTTCATTAAACGCCTCTTGTGAGTTTATTATTTCATTTTATGACTTTCTGATGCCACCAATAGACTTTTCAGGCGATTTTACATTAGATTAAACACTCTCAATCGTTGCAGCAAAAGTTTGCAAGAGACCCATTGCCACTTAATTAATTACAATTTTTGATTTAAGTTTAAAAAATATCGTCCTTATACTGTCACACTTTTGGATAAGAAGACTTATAACATATATCAGCCTCTCTTTTACTATACTTCGTTGCATTAGCGTACGCAGAAGTATGTCTCTCTCTCTCTCTCTACTCCCATTTGAATGTATGTGCTAGAAAAGGAAAGGAATAGGGGCTGAAGTCACGTTTTAGCCCTTGTTCTTGGCCTTTTCTAGCACACGTGCTCTTTTGGGGCAAGAGAGAGAAAGACAGATTCCTGCGGACGCTCAGCTGCTTCGTTGCATGTTAGTCAAACGTCCTCTGGTGAAGTGACACAGGACCAAAGCCGCCAGCACGAAACACCCATACTTTTTTTTCAATTGACTGCTGATTCTGGGGCTATAAAAATTCTCCTTACGCAATCGATGTGCGGCCCTTGAGTTAAAATTACGCTTCTATGTATGGTAGGAGAATTGATCCTTTCTGTTCGTTTAAACGCTGAAATATGCTATGTACCCGCAGCATGAGACGCTGGGAAAAAGTGTCGTCAAACGCGAATTGTTGGACACAAAACTGCAATCATAAAAGGCAACGATTTGAAAAATGCAACCTCTTTATCTCGAGCGGTGCAGCGCAAGGCTTCTTAAGCTATAAAAACGCATGCAACCTTGTTCACGGTTATGTACGTCAGCAATAAAAATGTTGTACTTGATATTTTTTTCCCGTCTTCCTCGCATTTTTTGAGTGTCGTGGCAAAGACGAACAGCAAAACATTGCTGCCGGATCATCGGATAGGGTTTTTTTTTTTTTTTTTTTTTTTTTTTTTTTTTTTTTTTTTTTTTTTTATAGAAGTATCTCTCTCCATTTAAATAAATGTACAACAATCAATTTTTTGCGAAGCAATGGTTATCCACAATCAAATAGATTATTTCACGTAGAATCAAATCCCGTCTGTTGAATCAATTATTTCTGCCTTTAAAGCAAAGTACGCAATAGACTTACAGTCAAAACTCTAGGTTTTTTGGTGGCTTTGTTCTCCATAATTAGCTATCAGATCTGTTTCTCTGAGTAGTGGGGCAGAAAATGTGGCCGGTTGAGGATGCATCAAACCCCACACGGCGTCAGTTAATTGATTTTTTCCCCTCAGGAACGACCGAAGAAAAAATAATAATAATAATAAATAAACAAATAAACAATATGTGTGTAATTTAACAACTGATACAGATAAGCTCTGCGTGTCGTAACGGCGTATCTTCGACGAAGATCAGTCGACCATTTGAGTTACCGAGCTATTATTTTGTTGGTCTGTTGTTCTCTTTCTGTATTTGCGAGGTTACCTTATTGCATTCTTTAGCCAACTAAGGAGGAAGTCGTTTGGCTTCGAAACGTTTTGGTTTCTTTTTTGTTTTTAAATTGTGTTTTATCATTACTCTTTTAGCCTTGTTTCCCGATTTCAGTGTTCAATTTTTTTTTATATAAATAAATAAATAAAACAATGAAAATGGCTGTAAATAATTATAAAGCAATAATAAATGAGCTGTTCAGCCAAAATAAAACAGACAAAAAGGTGAAAATTAAATCATAATAATAAAATGATCCGACCTTTAATTGTGATGTTTTTTTTTTTTGTTTTTTTAACGTTTCGACGTCCATCCGCCTTCCTCAGAAATATAATATGCATAGCCAAAAACAAAGGAACAAACTAAGAAATAAACAAAATAACATAATTGCACATCATAAAAGTGGGAAACAATAAAGAGGAAGAACAATAATATAATGAAATAAAAAATAAATAAATAACGGACAAGTTGGAAAGCAATATAAATAAACAGAGAGCACAATTTCCAGGGAAAAAAACACAGAGTGCGCTTACAGAGCTAGCTACAAAATAAAGACGATAGAGAGCGCAAATGCTAATTGACAGCAAGATTTGAATTTTTTTTTTGAAGATTTGTATTTGTTTTATTTTGGCTGAACAGCTCATTTATTATTGTTTTATAAATGAATATATACATAAAAAATTAGTAAATAAATTATTTTCCGTTACATAGTCTACGTCTGTCATTAAAAAATAAATTATTAAATAAATAAAATAAACCATCAATAACTCAGTAACGAGTCGTAGAAGAGAATCAATTTAGACTGTTCATCATGCACGCACGCGGTCACCTCGCGCATCTGCAGTAATGGTTCTGGGCAAAAAGCAACGTAGCTAACTATTCGTACCTAAGAGTAGCGTTTTTGCATACACCAAAAATTGAAGGCGCACTGAAGAATCTCTAATTGAGCGGCGCGTGGTGCAGCGCAGACCGCAACTTTCATCACTTGATATTTCATTCAACAACCCCCTCCCCAAGCCCTCCCTCCGCCCCTCTTCTACAACGCATTTCACTCACCCTTTGACGTGACTTTAAAGATCTAGCCTTGCCTCAATCATCAATGTGGCTGACCGGACGCACGTGTTATGGCCTCTATTTTATGGTGGGCCTACCTTCAATATCGGCATTTTTACGAGCGAGTCCTGCTGGCATGGCCCGATCGAGACAGAGAGGGACGTTTAGACTCGAGTTTGGCGGAAAGAGGGAGTGAGAGAGACTGAGTGATGGGTGAGAAAGGGTGAGAGAGAGAGAGGGGGGAAAGAGAGTGACTGCAGCCGGGAAGGGCTGGCGCGGCGTGCTTCGTGCTATAGTGGTCATTCTGGTGGATGTAACGAGGAAGCTATTTACAGGATCTCTCAAGATCGGTGTTGCCATAATTCTGCCGTGGCTCATAAATTTCGATGTATCGATGTCTCCATCCTCTGAAACTACCGAAATGAATCATTTTACAGAGAAATTGAATGGAGTAAAAATGTGGTATTAAAATGAACCTGCGATAAGAGAGACAACAAACAACTTGGGGGATCTTCAAAATTGACAGAGCTCCACTCATATTCCCCTTAATAGACCCTTTAGCTTTACTGAAAAAAATCAATTGATAAAGCAACAATTCAAAATTTGCTGATTTAACAAAAATTGAAAAATGCTAAATCAACCAGGGTTTTCAGTTAAGTCAACAATTTATTTGTTGAGTTTACAAAAATAGTTGTTAAATCAACCACATAATGGTGTTCTTTTAACAAAATAAACATAATTTTAAATAGTTAAAAAAGTACAGAACTTAACCCAATTAGTTGATCTAACAATTCAGCTTTTTATATCAGCAAAATAAATTGCTGATTTTACTTAGTAATTTGTTATCCCTGCATAAAAATTGTTATTTTTACTATTTGCTTTGCTGGTTGGGCAAAGTTAGTTTGTTAAGCTAACAAAATGAATTGCTGATTTAGCATTTGAGTTGTTAATTTAACAAAATTATAGGTTAACCCTTCACTGCATGATTTGTTTTTCTCAAGCAAATGTGGATTTTTCAATGTATTAGGTGGTCAAATACATGGGAAAAATAGTGAAAAAAATAATTTGACGGTTTTTCGGTCAAAATTATTTTTTTTCTATTTTTTACTCGTTTTTTACAAGTGATATAACACCATAAGAAATGGCGGGAATTTTGTTTATTTTTATTTTTTTAAATTTTCAATTTTTTTTTTTTTTACTTTAATTGGATTTTTCAAAAAGCCAATGCCGGAAACTTTATAAAAATAATCAAAATAAGGTCAGTTTGGATACGGGGGCAAGTTTCCCCCCTGACATGATTTCGATCACGAACCCTTCACTGCATGATGTTTTCTTTCAGCCAATTTTTTTTTTTTTTTGTGTGAGCTCAAAACATACCTTCTCCCGCGTTGACACACCATGCGCCGAAGGCATATCTCAAAACCTGTATTTTATATGAGCGTTTGAAGAATTTGTTCCACCGGTGGAACACCATGCAGTGAAGGGTTAATTTAGCAAATCATTTTGTTCTGTAGTTTTTTAACTATTATTTTTTTTCAGTGTTACGTTCAAATGGGATTGTAAAGGACACATACATGCACACTTACGCGTTGCGTTGTGGCAACACAGGCGCGATTTCTTCTTACCAGCTGCCGCCCTCTGCCTCTCCTCACAAGTTCACCAGAGGAGGAGCAATTATCGTTATTGTACTGCACCCAAAGGTTGAAGGTTAAAGGCTAAAGGCATCGTAAGAATGAAAATTGTTATGGCGCTTTCATGTAAAAGTCTCCAGTTCCAAAAATGGACCTCACGCGCAGCCCCATATCTAGACAACCGCCTCCCAGAGGAATAATACTTTCAATTTTTCGGATATATTTTTTTTTTTTTTTTTTTTTTTTTTTAGTAATCGAATCTTTGATCTTTCAATGAAATCTGTTATGAAGCCATAGAGTCAGCAGTTTGCAAGAAAGTTGATGAAGGTCGAACTTAACACGATCCTCGACTTTTTTTCAAAACTTTCTTGACTTGAAAAGTGTTATTTGAAATACTTGGAGGACGAATAGTGGCAGGGTTAGAATAGAGTCCCTTGATGGAAATATTGTATAGGGAGTACCGACACGACGCTTTATGCATTTTGACAGGAGTCGATTTTGTCGACCGCGTGAACGCATTCGAAGGTTAAGTTCAACAGTGGACCAGTGGTGGACTGGCGGATTTGCCGGCATTCCGGTCCGTTCCCATACGTTCCTCTGCGAATCGACTCCTTTCGTGTGGAGCCTTCGATGTCGTCGACTCCTGCTCGACTCCGTGAGAGCCTAAAATCAACGACCAATCACAACTCGTTGAGCTCGTGTCGGTACTCCATATACAATATTTCCATCAAGGGACTCTAGGTTAGAACTAACCCGGAATCTTGTCTAATTTGTTACTCTCTCAATTAGAAACACAATGAGGAAAGCCTAAAATTAGATAGGAGTCCATCTGGCAACAATGCAACTGCTCCATTTAATTTCATTAAATATATCGAATTTTCACTGTGCACTGTGATCCCCCTGAATTCGATATTTTACATGAGTTAAATGGATAGGATACATTGTTGCCAAAGTGCACGCGACGCCACTGATCATGGTACTTGCGTAGCTTTGCTAAAATGCAGTCAAGTTTAAAAGTAAATCTGCGAGTCTGTCAGTGAATGGGGCTCTTGCAAACTTTTGCTGTAAGCTAATGAATATAGTTAAAATCTGATGTAAAAACCGCAGCGAAAGTCAGGAAAATCACACTAAGAAAGTCAACAAGTTGGAAATAAACTCACAGAAATGGTATAACGGCAAGATCGTAATGGCGGTTCAACTCCGGTATCATGGGAGATGCCTGTCTAATTTGTCACTTTCTCTGCGGAAACAAACACAGAGTTATATGTCTCAAATTAGATAGGATTAAATCTCCCATGATAACTGCGTCTCTTCGCCACTAAGCTCGATTCTGAGAGTGAATTTTCTGATTTTTTAGTGTACTCATCGTCATTTTTACTAGCTTTATTTATGCAAGAATCAACTCTTCAAAACCCTGTAGCAAAAGTTTGCATGAGCCCCATACTGTTTTCATGATTCATTTATTCTCAATTTCCCTTTTCAATGGGGCTCTAGCAAACTTTTGCTTAACGGGATTGAAGAAATGATTCTTGCATAAAAACCTGTAAAAATGACGATGAACGCACACTAAAAAATCACTAAATTCACTCTCAGAATCGAGCTTAATGGCGGTTCGACGCAGGTATCATGGGAGATTCCTATCCTATCTAAATTGAGACATACATCTATGTTTCCAAAGAGGAAGTGGCATATTAGATAGGAATCTCCCATGGTACCTGCGTCGAACCGCTATTATGTCTGGCCATTTATGTAGTTATGTAGGTTTATTACTGAATTTTAAACTTTCTCAGTGTGATTTTCGTGATTTTTGCTGGTTTTTACATCAGAAAGGACTATTCATTTGCTCACAGCAAAAGTTTGCAAGCAGAGCACCATTCACGGAAAGAAAAAGAATGGTGTAATTCACCATTCGCATAGCTGATTTTGGCCCCTACCAGAGTTAAGATAAACTTGACCAGAGTTATGGAACATTTGACCAGGTATCATGTGAAATTGACCCGATTCCTGGTCAAATGTTCCATAACTCTGGTCAAGTTTATCTCAACTCTGGTAGGGGCCAAAATCAGCAATGCAAATGATAAATTACACCATTCTTTTTCTTTCCGTGTTTGAGAAAGTTTTGAGGAAAAATCGACAAACCTATTGAAATTCGGCCATTTTGCGGTTTTTCAAAAGATATTGTCACTCTAGGTGTAAAAGGTTCTTCTCGCCGTAATCCCATTGTGCGTTCCGGAAAGGGGGCTGTTCGGGTGTTGGTGGTAATGTTGAAAACACGACGCGCGTTCAGAAAAAAAAGTGAGGGTGGGAGGGGAGGGATGCACGAAGGGGGGGGGGGGGGGGGGGGGGAGGGGAGGGGAGGGGAGGGGGGAGGGGAGGGGAGGGGAGGGGAGGGGAGGGGAGGGGAGGGGAGGTAAAACCGCGAGAGTGGTCATACTCATACGCATTTATATATATGAGTATATGGGAGAGGGGGGATGGGGGTTGTTGCACGAATACTCTCCCATACGTATACTCCGGGGGGTAGTGTGCCTAAGTGCGCGCTCTAGGATATCAAAAGGCCATTAAGTCGCCACTAATGTGCTCGCTTTGATGGAATTATTCATTTAAGACAACGAGAGAACAAGCCACGCCGCCGGGCCGCGTCTCCGCGCACCTCTATTGTTTCTTTTTTCTCCCTTGTTTCCCCCCCTTTTCTTTCTTTCTTTTTCTTTTCTTTCTCCTTTCCTTCTTTGTGTAAAAATGTGTGAGGATGTTTGAGAATGTGATGAGGCGAGGCTCAATTGTAGCGTTGCCGGATTTTGCAGTGAAATCAGTTGCAAGAGTAGGATTTTTGTCAACGAGCTGTAGCGATCAAGAGGCTGATACATATTATAGAGTTAGGCATCGATTCCTTTACGTAATCGGACCAATGGCAACGGATCGCTGATTGATCCGAAGCTTCGTTCTCTTGTAATCGGCAATGGAACCGGAAGAAGTGGCTATGATCCAATGCCCAGGAATTTAATTCGGAAAAACCACCGATTTCTCGAGAAGGAATTCTCGGATCGTTCCGACGACCATCCGAATCGATTTTTCGGACCATTTTACGTCGGAAAAGTCATGTCAAAAGCAGTGGCGGCTCGTGACTGAAAAATTAGGTGTAGTTGTGGGGGTCTGGGAGGACACTGTCAGTAGGAGGGGGGTTTGGGGGTCCTCCCGTGAAAAGTTTTCGAAAATTTGACCTGCCTCAAACTTAATTTCAAGCTAGTTTTAACTATTTCGTGACAAGAAAGTTCTCCTTCGACAGTATATTTGGTGCTCTTTACAACTCCTTTTTCTCTTTTCCCACTTTAATTTCTCCGAAATCCCAATCATTTTTAATCAAGAGCGACCATTATCTTTGAAAATTTGAAAAGAAAAAAGTAGAAGTAGAAGTAGAAAGTCCAACCGCCCACAGCTGCTTGCCATAGCTCTTATGCTTTGTTGTATTTTTACCTCAGAATAAATGTGATAACACAATTTAATTCACTATAAATACAAATACTTCAAAGCGAACGGCTGGACTATGTATTGAGACACAGGGATGAGGGAAGTAGGTTGCTGGGAGAGGAAGAAAGAACTCCGACACTTCGAGATGTTCTTTGTTGGAAAAGGGGTGTAGGAAAACTGGAACACTGCTTCTGTAAAGTTTAAAAAAAAAAAAAAAAATACTGCTGCTGCTGGCACTGTGTGTATCTAAAGGGAAGAAAAGCAATTAGAAACAGGTATGTATAACTGTACAAGTGTACAAACATACAACACCAACTAGGACACGGCACAACGAAGAGAAAAAGAGAAAAACAAAAAAACGCACAAAAAACAAAAACAAAAGGACAAACTCATAAAATACAACTATTAACAGTAATCAAAGGTGATGATGATTTTATCGGATACCTGTTCATTTATATTTCCAATGTAATCTTTAGAGAAAAGAAAAAAAAAAAACACAAGCGATTTCTTTGATTAGAATTTGGTGATAATCTGTAGCAGATTTTCAATACAGGAGCATTGGGACCAATGATGTAGTCTGAGCCATCCTCATTAAAGATCTGTATGCTGCTTGACATTAATTCACAGAAGGTCAAAATAGTTTCAGATCCTCCAAAACACCTTTTGTCATGTGCTAATATCTGAAGGAAGGCTCAAACTTTCACAGAATCGTTAAACTTAGAGTGATTCTTCATAAAATCAGTGTCCATTTGAGCTGTTTCTAGCACATTGTAGCATATTCTTGGTTCTTCAATGTAGTTGTTTAGATAATCTGCTACTATTCGTCTGAGGTGGGATGTAGACAAACTAGGCATATTAGGATGCAAAAGAAACCATTGGTGTGCCTAAGTTTCAAACAAGCAATCTCCATCTCCAGGCATTTTTCTACTGAAACTACTCCTGCTTTTACAATTACAAATTCTAACACCATCTTGTAAAGCTTGCAACAATTTCTATAAATGAACAATGAGTTCCACTCAGCTACGACAAAAATAGTTATAATAACAACACAAGTGCTGTAATACTAGCGTGCAAGAACAAACCACATCCTATAAACAGAAAAGAACAAGTATTAGTAAAGCGAAAGCGAAAGCAAGTAAAAGACCAGAAAAAGTTATGATGCGCGTACCGGGGTCTGCACACACCTGCAAGAGTGCAAACCTTCGGTTAAGAGGGATATGCTGGTGTCTGCAGAGCCCGAAATCAAGCGGTGCAAGAGTCATCTGAGAAGTGCGATAGTTAAAGTGTTAATAATATACCTTAACAAGGATTGAGAACAGAAAAGGAGAGTTTTTACATAGAAATTAAGGGTAAGTAGAGACAAGCAACCCAGGGAGGGGAGCATGGGAAAGGGAAGAAAAAAAAAAAGAGAAAAAAAATTAATAATAAGGGAAGGGTAGTAAACTACATTAGATTAATCCAATTCCTTTTGGAGGTGATCATCAGGAGCATCTTCGCGAAAAGATGCTCCAGTGTCTGCCTCTTCTACCATGGAAAAGAAAAGAAAAGAAAAACAAAAACAAAAAAAAAACAAAAAAAAACAAAAAAAAACAGACATTTGTGAGAAATCCCTGCAGGGAAGGAGGAGGATAGAGGAACAAAAAAAAAAAAAAAAAAAAAAAATACAGTTCAACCCTTTCTGCGAACTGCAGAGCACAAATCACTTTAAAAATAAATCAAATTTCCACTATGCACTGATCCCCGGCTGACATCTCTTCATCTCTTGTCATTTCACGGGAAATTGAGCGCGACTACTAGGTAAAATTCTACACCCATTCTCTTAGTATAACGCCGCTGGAGCTGAGTCACTGTGGAAGGCTAACTGCCTTCCATTAATTAAACTAACACCGCGGTAGTTTCCAATACACTTCACTACACTACACAGCATATCACTATATTACACTGATCATTGTTATGCTATAGTGCACTGCATGTCACTATACTACATTGCACTGTACATCAATATACTACGCTACACTGTACATCAATATACAGCACTACACTGTACATCACTATACTACACTACACTGTACAAAACTATACGACACTCTACTGCGTTACTAACACTGACCACTCCCGTTCAGTACCGCCGCACTTTCGATCCGTAGCAACTCTGCTGGACAGGGTCACCACGTGAAGGTGTGTTACGGTCTTAGGAAGGTAGAGGCTAGTGCACAAGCCATACAAAGCAAAAATAAAGCAAAGCAGGGGGCAGGGCATATAAGACGCATACTCTTCCTCTGAGCTCGACCAGCTCTTAGACCCCCTCTTTGAAAATTTGAAAAGAAAAAAAAATAAAAAAAACCTTGAAAAAGTAGGTGTAGTGCCACTACACTAACTACACCTGACGAGCCGCCACTGGTCAAAAGCCGTTCTGAGATACTTCAATTTTCCGGCCAAAAAAAATTGACCATGGAACCCCTTTCTTTTGTTTCGATTTTCGTCGGGGACAAACATTTCGAGTTAGGCATCGATTCCTACGTGGTCGGATCCGAGAAATCGATTGCAACAGGTCGCAGATCGATCTGAAGCTTCGTGCTTTTTTTTATCGGCAATCGAACCGGAAGAAGTGGCTATGATCCAATGCCCAGGAACTTAATTCGGAAAAACCACCGATTCCTCCAGAAGGAATTCTCGAATCGTTCCGGCGACCATCGGAATCGATTACTCGGACCATTTCACGTCGGAAAAGTAACTTTAAAACCCGTTCTACGGGTTGTAAAGAATTGATGTTCTAAAGAAAAATGTACCCTGAGTCGATATTTTCTTATCAGAGGATATATCAGCCTAAGATATAATATTAAGTTTAGATAATAATTTACTAGCTATCAGCGGTATTTGACTTTGTCAGAAAAATATTTTTAAAGACAATTTTTTCTTTACAACGAATGTATCAGCTTAAGATATAATATTCCTTATGAACAATATATCAGCTACAAATAATATGATGTACTCAAGTAATGTTATATCTTGAACTGATGTATTCGTTGTAAAGAAAAACTCGGCTTAAAATATAATATTACTTGTGGATAATATATTGACTACAAACGTTACTTTACTTTATAAGAAAAATATTGGTTAAGCCGATTTTTTCTTTACAACGAATATATTGGCTCTACATATAATATTACTCATGAACAATATATTGGCTATGAGTATAATATTTTACTTTATAAGAAAAATATTGTTTGAGCCGATTTTTTCTTTACAACAATATATTGGCTCCATAGACATAATTTTACTTATGAACGATATATTGGCTATGAGTAATATTATACTTTATAGGAAAAATATTGTTACAGCCAATTTTTTCTTTACATTGAATATTTTGGCTCAAGGCATAATATTACTTATGAACAATATATTGGCTATGAGTAATATTTTACGTTGTTAGGATAATGTGTTGTTTAAGCCGATTTTTTCTTTGCAACACATATATTGGCTCCATAGACATAATTTTACTTATGAACAATATATTGGCTAATAGTAACATTATACTTTATAGGAAAAATATTGTTACAGCCAATTTTTTCTTTACGACAAATATTTTGGCTCAAAACATAATATTACTTATGAACAATATATTGGCTATGAGTAATATTTTACGTTATAAGAAAAATATTGTTCAAGCCGATTTTTTCTTTACAACGAATATTTTGGCTCCAGATATAATATGAACGATTCGAGAATTCCTTCTCGAGAAATCGGTGGTTTTTCCAAATCAAGTTCCTGGGCATTGGATCATAGCCACTTCTTCCGGTTCCATTGCCGATTACAAGAGAACGAAGCTTCGGATCGGTCTGCGACCTATTGCAATCGATTTCTTGGGTCCGATTACTTATAATTTATAAGTCTTATCTCAAAGTGAGTCAGCATGAGCGGTCTGATTATGGTTTGTTTCCCTCACATTTTTTAGCCGTAAATTAAAATTTTCAACTAATCCAGTGGAAAGTGGTTTTAAACGAAAGTGCGAGTGTGTAAGAGTGGCTATTTGGACACAGCACTCCAATTCAACTAACTAGGTGAGAAAAGTTTGTGTACTTCTGTTATGCGTCAGTTTCTTTATCATGCAAATATTTCCAGAAGAAACAGTTGTATCGATTTCTGATGCTTCCAGATAGCCACTCTAAAGCACTTGAGCTTTCGTTTAAAACCAATTTCATATGTATTTTTCACTTTTTTTTTTTTTTTTTTTTTTTCAAATTTAAAGGTTAAAAAAAGTGAGGCAAACAAATCGAGCCTGTGTGAAAAACGTCCGTAAGAGATTTCGAGCATGGCTGATGCCTCCATGCTGCCTCAATATAACGACCCAAAAATCTTCTCTATCGCTATTACGCTCGCTAGCGCCTAAACAACGCGTCGTGTCGCAAGCAAATATTGTATGGAATCATTTTTATGGGAAATTTTGTGTAGAACATTTCTTTACTGAGGTACTTTTTTCGTAAAATGCATACTGTACGCGAGATAATTCCAAAAAAACGTTTTCAGGCTCAATTTTTTCAAGATGGCGGCGTTTGCGCAGCCCGCATATAGGGGTGACGAATTAGTATGTTAAAACGGACACTATACTGAGAATTAATTAAGTATACTGAACATATTTATTCGTTGACTGTTGCACACTTTTGCTGCATGGGTGGATTTCAGCTAATGTGTGAAAACATTTAACCCCTTTTTAGGCCAATCCCGAGAAAACTCGTCTTTCTCCTCAGGTCTATTCCATCTTGTTTCAGTCTTCATTCGGGATAAACCATGATCTAACTACACAGGTCAGTCAATCCGGTGAACGAGTTTCGGTGCGATCTGCGCAACCTCCGCTCGTGACGTATAGCTGGCGCAGCTGAAGAGCGGGCGTTCAAATGTACATGCTTTCTTATGGGGAAAAGACCCTTTTTCAAGTGCGAATTATCAACCATTTACGACAGTAAAACTTGGTTTTTATCAATAAGAAGTAACGAGGAAGGTTTCAAGCTTTGAGAAAACCAATACAATCGTACGCAAATTTGCTTTTTCTGTTTTCGGACGGTTTTATAAAAGTGGGTAGAATGCATAGAATATTACATAACCTACATTCTCCATAAGAGGGATTTTTACTAACCGCCAGAAAATACAGGAATAAGAAATTGAAGTGTGATCAGACTGATTTTCTCAAAGCATGAAACCTTCCTCGTGGTCTATCATAAATAAAAACCAAGTTTTATTGTCGTAAATTGTTTCTAATTTGCACTTGAAAAATGGTCTTTTCCCCGTATGAAAGCATGTAGATTTGAACGCCCGCGCTTCAGCTGCGCCAGCTATACGTCATCCCCTTCCTCACTCTACCCGGTGATGGAGCCAGGCAGACGGAGAGGCAGTGGAGGGTGTGCGCATTGACTGACCTGTGTAGTTAGATCATGGGATAAACACGACTCTATTGGTGGAAATTCGTACAAGTTAAAGTCTCGTTGGGCGCCTTCAATTTGTCGTATAGGCAATTCCAACTCTCCCGAGTACGAATAGTTAACTATATCTTATTTTTATAAAAGGAAGAGTAGCGTTCTTTTGAACTAACCCGGTTCTTCACGGGCTACTTTAAGGTGATTCTTGAGCGCTTAGTGTCAATTTCTGCCACCAGAGCGCTACCGTTCGATTTATGTCAAATTACAGGCCGAAAGTAATTTATATTTAAGAAAACGGAAAGTCAGTTACTAGATAATTATCTGAAGAACGTCTCTGCTGAATATCTCGTCAATAACTTCAAAAATAAGGCTAAAAGTACCAACAAACGGAATATCGCATTTCGATACAACGATTAATTTGCGATATTTCATTTTTTGGTACTTTCACGCTTATTTTTGAAAATATTGACGAGATATATTTTGCAGAGACGTTCTTCAGATGATTATCTATAGTATCTGACTTTCCGTTTTCTTAGATATAATTAAATTACTTTCGGCCTGTAATTTGAATTAAATCGAACGGTAGCGCTCTGGTGGCAGAAATCGGCACTAAACGCTGAAAAATCACATTAATTTCGACAGTTTTTCATATCTTTACTCGTCACTTTTTTTCTATTACCCTGATAAGGTATATATCTCATACGAAAAAATTTACGGTTAAGGTAAGACCAATTCACAAATATTTTTTTTGCCGATTGAATGGTCAAAATATCAGTCTACTGAGGCTTTTATGGATTTACTAAGGACAGAAGCAAAGAGAGAAGAATTGAAGCTATATGCGAGGATGAAAAATAAAGGGGGGGGGCAGAAAACACGGTTTCAATTAACGCTCTGACAAAAACAATATAGAGGGGCAATGTAGATTGCCTTACCAAGGAAAGGAGATGGGGCGGTGAAGAGGATGGGGAAGGAGGGGGGCGTTGTTTACCTAAGCTCAATTACAAGGTAAAATATTCAAGAACATGCTCAGGCTCGACGTATACGCGCACCATTTCCTTCGAGAAGCTAACCAACAATTTGTTGAAAAGCAACATAAGAGAAAAGTGACCAGAGCGCCGGGGGAGGGGGGAGGAGGAGAGATAGGGGGGAGGGGTGTCAAAGGTGGACCGACTAGAGGTGCGGTCACGTAATATTTCCACCCCACCACGGGCACGGTCGAGGCATCCGTTTTATCCGTCCAATTACCTTACATTAAAACCTCTCCTCCTCAGATTTTCTTTTTGCCGGCTCATAAAAATAGCGAATGCGATTTGATACCACACTCGACCCGACAGGTGGCCTACGTGGCGCGGCGCCAGTTCGGACGCACACACACACACACACACACACACACGTACACACACGCACGCTCAACCCACTAACTCACTTACACACACACACTCAAAAACATGTGCAATGTGCATGCTTTTCTCCGGGAGAGCTTTTTAAGCTGATTGGATTTTTCTCTCTCAACGACTTTCGATTGAGTAGACTGCGCACATCACTTCCGCCTGACCCAATCTTTTTGCAGTCTTCCTTTCTTTCTCTCTCTCTCTCTCTCTCTCTCTCTCTCTCTCTCTCTCTCTCTCTCTCTCTCACACTCACTCTCTCTCTCTCTCTCTCTCTCTCTCCTCTCTCTCTCTCTCTCTCTCTCTCTCTCTCTCTCTCTCTCTCTCTCTCTCTCTCTCTCTCTCTCTCTCTCTCTCTCTTTTCCTCTCGTTGTTTCTTTCTTTGGTGGTTACCTCTGTTAACAGAAGAGATTCTGCCCGTTGACGTTTATTTAAATATCGGATTCATTGATTAATCGAATATAAAACTCGATACTTTTACAAAAATTACGGATAATCAACAAAGTATAGCTGTAAAGAGGCTGATATATATTATAAGTCCCGTCCCAAATTGAGGTTCAATGGACGATCTGATTATGGTTTGTTTGCAAACAATTTTTTGAACATTAAATTAAAAATTGTGATCAATTCAGTGGAAATTGGTTTTAAACGAAATACCAAATGTTTAGGAGTGTATATCTGGACACAGAACTCCAATACAACTATCCGGGTGAGAAAATGTTGCTCGTTTCTGACATGAGTCAGTTTCTTTATCGTGCAAATCCTTCCAGAAGAAACAGCTTTATCGATTTTTGTGTCCAGATAACACCCTCAGATGCTTGCACTTTCGTTTAACCCTTTCCAGCAAGGTGGTATAAATATATGTACCATTTTCTGTAACATGGGTTTCAATGGAATTCAAATGGACATTTTGCAAAAACATGTGTGACCCATCAAAAGTCTTAGAAAATCGTCCTCTTTTGAACGGTCTAAAAAAATCTTTAAAAAAGTCAAATTCCAAAATGCGTGCTGGAAAGGGTTAAAACCAATTTTAAATAGATTCGCCACAACTGTTTTTATTTTAAGGTTAAGAAAATTAGGCAAATAAACCGAGCCCATTTAAAATGTCTATAAGAGATTTTTGTCATGGAAGCCTCCTTGAAGTTTCAAAATCACGTCCTATAAATCCTTTCTGTTGCTACAGTCAGTGGCGTCGCGTGTAATTTGGTAACAATGTATTCTATCCATTTAAAATCATGTCAAAGAGCGAATTCAGGGGGTGCTCAGTGCACAAGGAAAATTCGATATATTTAATTAGTTCAAATGGAGCATTGCATTGTTGCCAGATGGCACGCGACGCCACTGGCTACAGTTCTTTGCTGATAGTAGAAGTAGGTGTTACTTCTACTTACTCGCGATGAATGAGCATGGCTCTTGACATTCATCAAGGACAGCAGTCTCATCGGAGCACCAAGTTCCAGTGTATTTGGATAGGGAATGTTCCTTCCGATGGGATTGGTGCAATGACAGCTCGTGCAATTTGGCAACAATGTTTTTTCTCCATTGGAATCTATGTAAGACAATCGATGCATGGTGCAACAAGGAAAGTGCACGATGCAATCGGGCACTTGCAAGGGTCTGAAACAATGGCGGCTCGTGCGATTTGGCAACGGTGTTTTTATCCCATTTAAATACATGGAAAACAATCGAAACTAGAGGAGGCTGCCAGCCTCCGCTTGAATCGATTTTTTTACCTAAGTTTAAGTGGGAAAAATGCATGGTTGCCAAATCTCACGGGCCGCTACAGGTCTGAAATGTTGTGTTTTTCATGAAGAAAATTAAAGTATACTTCAATGAGGTGGATATATTTTTTCCAGATTTCCCTCATTGAGTGAAGGAAATCAGGTAAAAATATATCCACCTTATTGAAGTATAATTACACAGCCTAATCATGAAATTTCATTGAAATTCGCCAAATTATGAAAGTGGAAGTACTTGATGAACTGAGAATAAAGATGCTTTTGGTTTCTTATTAAGTTCCATTGTTCCAGAGATGAGGTTTTAGCCCAAAATACGCATTGTTTCGAATGTGAATTCCACGTATTGGAGTCATTACGCACACGATTTTTTTACAACTTTACACTAGTTGACCTCCAAAACCGCGACACTAAGGAAAAAACCAAAGGCACCATCAAGCTTATCAAGTACTATCATTTTAGCAAGAAAGACAACATTTAAGACCCTTGCAACTGCCCCATTATGATGATTCATTGTTTATCTTCTGTCTTCCAACTTTTTAAAGCATACGGTTTTGTTTCCTATTCTTGTGTTTCAGATTTTGACTCTAGCAAATTTAGCCTATGTAACGAACCGGATGCTTCAACTTTATGCTGTCATACAATCTCACAGGTGTTTGCGTGTGTCTCACGTGAGTCTATTTAGTTAATTGTTTGATAACATATGTTTTCTACGTATACGAAAAATGCCTCTGAATAGAACTAAAAATCATAGCAAGGGTTCAATTTTTCTTGAGGATGCATCAACAAAACAAATATAAACAAAAACGATAAAGAAAAATGTACCGCTGCAAATTTTGCATCAACAACGGCTGAAAATATGGACAAATCCGGCTAGAGTTAGACACTCGTGTAATATTATTGAGGGACACTCACAGTGTCCCCTCAATCATGTTAGACTGCACGTGTCTAGCTGTCACTATATCAGCCAGTGCTGCAAAAATCGCAAAGATACTTTTTTGGGATGGGCGAGTATCATTTTTTGCATTCAAATCGGATATAGAATATTTTTTTGAAATATTCCGATTATCAAATTGAATACGAATTTTTTGTGCCGAATATTTTTTTTTTTTTTTTTAAACCTAAATCTACCAAAACTAATGCCTCCATGCTTCCAATTCAACTTGCTGTGATGGCTGATTCTTCGAAAACTTTCTATTCTCGACCGATTCAATTGAACACGTAATAAAAAAGTGCTAGGGACTGGCGCAATCGAGATATTTTGAGCAGTTCTTAGCATAGGTTAAGCAAGCGGTCTCCAGAAGAAAATGTCCTCTAAATGGAAACCGTTACTCAATCTAAGTACCCAGGACCCGCCACGAGGAGGCGCCTGCTCTTAGAGTCCCGCTTAAAAACTAGGTATACATAGTTTAAATTAAGAGTAGAAATGAGGAGGTTTTAAAAATCCCGCGGAGATCGTTAAAATCTCTTCACCCCACTGGGAAAAAAGGGGAATCCTTCAAAGACGGTCTGAATACACGTGGTGCTTGCTAAAATCACGGAGTATGCCATTACTTCACCGAACATCTTAAACATCTAATGACCGGGTGTAAACACCACTAACAACCGGGGTTGTAAGCCGGGAGAGGGGTTTAAAATGCTCGGATCTATGCAGGCGGAAAAACCGTAACTAGCAAGAACCCAGGGCGTTCTGGCACAGGTTTGAAGAAGAACAAGAAATGTGAACTTAAAAACTAATAAACTAATACTTATAAACTAATACTTATAAACTAATACTTATAAACTAATAGTTATAAACTAATACTTAAAAGCTAACACTTTTAAACTAAACAAAGGGAAGTTCAGCTCTAGTCGCGGTCGACGCGACGCACGCCACGACGAGGGCTGAACTGAAGAGTTGCGACAATGATCATCATTTCTATGTCAGACGGGCCACGTTGACTCTTCGAGTCTTCGCGCGACGCTCGCTCAGCGCGTCACCGGATTTATAGACTGTTTTAGTAGAGCGATATATCGTATCGATTGCCGTCCGAGGGCCTCTGGTTCCAAACAAACTTTGGTTCAATGTAATTTCCCCATAAGCGGATTTTTGAACGGAAATTTAGGGTATTAAATCAAACAATTTATGCGACCTTTTTGCGATTATGAATTCTTTGTCCTCGAAAATGCTTAACTTTGCCTGGTTCCACCCGTAAAACTGCCGGAATCAACAAGATATTACAGATTAAACGATGCGTTTGGAGGTTGGAATCACCCAAATGTTATTGTTGTTGTTGTGGAATTGGCGGGATTTCGGGCGATTATAACCTACAAATGCAACATTTAATCTGTAATATCTTATTGATTTCGGCAGTTTTAGTCAAGGAACCAGACATAATTAAGCATTTTCGAGGACGTAGAATTCATAATCGCAACAAGGTCGCATTAATTGTTTGATTTAATACCCTAAATTTCCGTTCAAAAGTTCGCTTATGGGGAAATTACATTGAACCAGAGTTTGTTTGGAACCAGAGGCCCTCGGACGGCAATCGATACGATATATCGCTCTACTAAAACAGTCTATTGCGCTGCGCAGTCGCGGTACTCCGTCGCGACTACTAGCTGTTGCACAAATTCACCAACAGGAGCGCGCGCTCCCCCGTAATAATAAAATATTTATGTCTCATAATACCGTTATTCTTTACCGTTTTTCCTTGTTCCAATCCTTCGAATTCTTGCGATCTTTGGACGAAGGAATCATGAAATTACACGCATGTTTTCTCTTCCAAAGACACTTTCAATTCACTTTTGTAATAATTTCTAAAATAGAGCACACTCGCTGTGTTTCAAACCCAACTTCCGATTACTGCATCAACTGGTCGAGTTCATTCGGTTAGGATGCTGATCAATTTCCCTTGTTGTTGGACCCTTTTTACAAAAAATCTTCTATTTCATACGATCGCCGGATGTAGGGGTCAAAAAAATACATGTCTGCTCTTCCAAAGGAATCTGAATATCGCCACTGTGTTAATTTTCAGAATAGATCACATGCCCGGTTTTTTTGTGTCCCTCTTTTTGGATATTGTCTTAATTGAATGGGTCCGTTGCCAACTTTTGCTGCAGCATTATGGAGGGTAGGTTCTAATGTAAAATTGCGTGAAAATCACACTGATAGCATCAAAAAGTCTCAAAATCCACTCATAAACTCACAAAAGGCGTTTTAAGAAAAGCCTAAGATGGCGGTCGAATGGGCATCAACTTTGTATGCTTGAGCCGCGAGTACCAAAAGATGGTCGACGACGGCAATTTATATCGTTGGTTAGAATGTAAACAAACGGCTCACTTCAGTCACTTCCTCACGGTACCTGAATTTTATGTCATTCATCGTGAGTTTTTTTCTCGGTAAATTTCACTTTCTCTTTAGTGTTTGTGATTCGTGATTACTGTCATGAATATATCACGTTTTGTATGTCAATTTGCTTGAATTCTTAAAATGAAACGCCGAGCAAGTACCTACTTTGCCGAATGCTGTCGTCTAGCATCTGTGCCATGAAAGTATTTTTGGACGTTCTTACACCAAAATCGACTTATAAATCGCTTATAGAAAAAGTTTGCAACCGTATCCGTTATGAGTGAAACAACCCCCCTCGGTACCCCCATCCAAATCGCTGATTGTCAGCAAAAGCTGGCAACACTGCTGCGAATTTCCGAGAGTTACTTCCCCCTCGAGAGTTATTTTGACGCGCTGATTTCAAATTCGGCCTTACTTTTTACTCGAAACTCATAATTTTTCCCTAATTTCGAATTTTTTACAGGGAAGACGTAAATTGGTAATTACACATAAAACCAAGGCTAATTTAATGTAAACTATGATAGCATTTTTGAAATCAGCGTCTCAAAATACACGTGAGAGCGATGATGAAGTAAATTGCTAAATCACTATAAAAATGAGTAAATTAACACTTGTTCACGCTTAGGTTACCATAGTTACTAAGTTTCTTAGGTTAGTTCTTTGTCAGAACTAGTTCGTGGTAGGAGACGCCACTGGAGTTTTAACAAAAAAGAAGTCTTACCAATTACTCAATGGGGCTCTTGCAAAATTTTTCTATATACAAACATATAGTCCAATCTAATGGACGCAGCAGTGCAAATCACGAAAATCACGCTAAGAAAGTCTGAAATTCAGTAATAAACTCACATAACTGCTATAACGACGCGTTTGCATAGTGGTTGCTCAGCGCAGGTATCATGGGAGAATCCTGTCTATTATGACACTTCCTATACGTAAACACACAGATATGTCTCAATTTAGCTACGAATCTCCGATGATACCTGCGACCTGCGTCCATGCGGTTCGGTCCGTTTCCGGAAGTGTTCCCGTAAGCGGCTATGAGTGCGAGAGAGAGACCTTCTTCGTGAAGACTGTTTCTCTCTCGAACTCATTGCCTCTTATGACAGTTCGGTCCGTTTCCAGAAGTGTTCCCGTAAACGGCTATGAGTGCGAGAGAGAGCCCTTCTTCGTGAAGACTGTTTCTCTCTCGCACTCATTGCCTCTTATGGCGGTTCGGTCCGTTTCACAAAGTGTTCCCGTAAGCGGCTATGAGTGCGAGAGAGAGACCTTTTTCGTGAAGAACGTTTCTCTCTCCCACGCATTGCCTCTTATGGCGGTTCGGTCCGTTTCCCCAAAGTGTTCCCGTAAGCGGCTATGAGTGCGAGAGAGAGACCTTTTTCGTGGAGAAAGTTTCTCTCTCGCACTCATTGCCTCGTATGGCGGTTCGGTCCGTTTCCCAAAGTGTTCCCGTAAGCGGCTATGAGTGCGAGAGAGAGAGACCTTTTTCGTGAAGAACGTTTCTCTCTCGCACTCATTGCCTCTTATGGCAGTTCGGTCCGTTTCCAGAAGTGTTCCCGTAAACGGCTATGAGTGCGAGAGAGAGAGAGAGACCTTTTTCGTGAAGACTGTTTCTCTCTCGCACTCATTGCCTCTCATGGCGGTTCGGTCCGTTTCCCAAAGTGTTCCCGTAAGCGGCTATGAGTGCGAGAGAGAGACCTTTTTCGTGAAGACTGTTTCTCTCTCGCACTCATTGCCTCTTATGGCGGTTCGGTCCGTTTCCCAAAGTGTTCCCGTAAGCGGCTATGAGTGCGAGAGAGAGACCTTTTTCGTGAAGACTGTTTCTCTCTCGCACTCATTGCCTCTTATGGCGGTTCGGTCCGTTTCCCAAAGTGTTCCCGTAAGCGACTATGAGTGCGAGAGAGAGCCCTTCTTCGTGAAGACTGTTTCTCTCTCGCACTCATTGCCTCTTATGACAGTTCGGTCCGTTTCCAGAAGTGTTCCCGTAAACGGCTATGAGTGCGAGAGAGAGACCTTCTTCGTGAAGACTGTTTCTCTCTCGCACTCATTGCCTCTTATGGCGGTTCGGTCCGTTTCCCAAAGTGTTCCCGTAAGCGACTATGAGTGCGAGAGAGAGACCTTATTCGTGAAGACTTTTTCTCTCTCGCACTCATTGCCTCTTATGACAGTTCGGTCCGTTTCCAGAAGTGTTCCCGTAAACGGCTATGAGTGCGAGAGAGAGCCCTTCTTCGTGAAGACTGTTTCTCTCTCGCACTCATTGCCTCTTATGACAGTTCGGTCCGTTTCCAGAAGTGTTCCCGTAAACGGCTATGAGTGCGAGAGAGAGACCTTCTTCGTGAAGACTGTTTCTCTCTCGCACTCATTGCCTCTTATGGCGGTTCGGTCCGTTTCCCAAAGTGTTCCCGTAAGCGACTATGAGTGCGAGAGAGAGACCTTTTTCGTGAAGAACGTTTCTCTCTCGCACTCATTGCCTCTTATGAAAGTTCGGTCCGTTTCCAGAAGTGTTCCCGTAAACGGCTATGAGTGCGAGAGAGAGATATTCTTCGTGAAGACTGTTTCTCTCTCGCACTCATTGCCTCTAATGGCGGTTCGGTCCGTTTCCCAAAGTGTTCCCGTAGCGGCTATGAGTGCGAGAGAGAGACCTTTTTCGTGAAGAACGTTTCTCTCTCGCACGCATTGCCTCTTATGGCGGTTCGGTCCGTTTCCCAAAGTGTTCCCGTAAGCGGCTATGAGTGCGAGAGAGAGACCTTTTTCGCGAAGAAAGTTTCTCTCCCGCACTCATTGCCTCTTATGGCGGTTCGGTCCGTTTCCCAAAGTGTTCCCGTAAGCGGCTATGAGTGCGAGAGAGGGACCTTTTTCGTGAAGACTGTTTCTCTCTCGCACTCATTGCCTCTTATGACGGTTCGGTCCGTTTCCCAAAGTGTTCCCGTAAGCGGCTATGAGTGCGAGAGAGAGACCTTTTTCGTGAAGACTGTTTCTCTCTCGCACTCATTGCCTCTTATGGCGGTTCGGTCCGTTTCCCAAAGTGTTCCCGTAAGCGGCTATGAGTGCGAGAGAGAGACCTTTTTCGTGAAGACTGTTTCTCTCTCGCACTCATTGCCTCTTATGGCGGTTCGGTCCGTTTCCCAAAGTGTTCCCGTAAGCGACTATGAGTGCGAGAGAGAGACATTTTTCGTGAAGAACGTTTCTCTCTCGCACTCATTGCCACTTATGGCGGTTCGGTCCGTTTCCCAAAGTGTTCCCGTAAGCGACTATGAGTGCGAGAGAGAGACCTAATTCGTGAAGACTGTTTCTCTCTCGCACTCATTGCCTCTTATGGCGGTTCGGTCCGTTTCCCGAAGTGTTCCCGTAAGCGACTATGAGTGCGAGAGAGAGACCTTTTTCGTGAAGACTGTTTCTCTCTCGCACTCATTGCCTCTTATGGCGGTTCGGTCCGTTTCCCGCAGTGTTCCCGTAAGCGGCTACGTATGCGAGAGAGAGACCTTTTTCGTGAAGACTGTTTCTCTCTCGCACTCATTGCCTCTTATGACAGTTCGGTCCGTTTCCAGAAGTGTTCCCGTAAACGGCTATGAGTGCGAGAGAGAGACTTTCTTCGTGAAGACTGTTTCCCTCTCGCACTCATTGCCTCTTATGGCGGTTCGGTCCGTCTCCAAAGTGTTCCCGTAGCGGCTATGAGTGCGAGAGAGAGACCTTTTTCGTGAAGAACGTTTCTCTCTCGCACGCTTTGCCTCTTAGGCGGTTCGGTCCTTTCCCGTTTTGGTGTGAGAAGACCTTTGAAGACGCCTCTGCACCATTGCCTCTTATGGCGGTTCGGTCCGTTTCCCAAAGTGTTCCCGTAAGCGGCTATGAGTGCGAGAGAGAGACCTTTTTCGTGAAGAAAGTTTCTCTCTCGCACTCATTGCCTCTTATGGCGGTTCGGTCCGTTTCCCAAAGTGTTCCCGTGAGCGGCTATGAGTGCGAGAGAGAGACCTTTTTCGTGAAGACTGTTTCTCTCTCGCACTCATTGCCTCTTATGACGGTTCGGTCCGTTTCCCAAAGTGTTCCCGTAAGCGGCTATGAGTGCGAGAGAGAGACCTTGTTCGTGAAGACTGTTTCTCTCTCGCACTCATTGCCTCTAATGGCGGTTCGGTCCGTTTCCCGAAGTGTTCCCATAAGCGGCTATGAGTGCGAGAGAGAGACCTTTTTTGTGAAGACTGTTTCTCTCTCGCACTCATTGCCTCTTATGACAGTTCGGTCCGTTTCCAGAAGTGTTCCCGTAAACGGCTATGAGTGCGAGAGAGAGACTTTCTTCGTGAAGACTGTTTCCCTCTCGCACTCATTGCCTCTTATGGCGGTTCGGTCCGTCTCCAAAGTGTTCCCGTAGCGGCTATGAGTGCGAGAGAGAGACCTTTTTCGTGAAGAACGTTTCTCTCTCGCACGCATTGCCTCTTATGGCGGTTCGGTCCGTTTCCCAAAGTGTTCCCGTAAGCGGCTATGAGTGCGAGAGAGAGACCTTTTTCGTGAAGAAAGTTTCTCTCTCGCACTCATTGCCTCTTATGGCGGTTCGGTCCGTTTTCCAAAGTGTTCCCGTAAGCGGCTATGAGTGCGAGAGAGAGACCTTTTTCGTGAAGACTGTTTCTCTCTCGCACTCATTGCCTCTTATGACGGTTCGGTCCGTTTCCCAAAGTGTTCCCGTAAGCGGCTATGAGTGCGAGAGAGAGACCTTGTTCGTGAAGACTGTTTCTCTCTCGCACTCATTGCCTCTTATGGCGGTTCGGTCCGTTTCCCGAAGTGTTCCCATAAGCGGCTATGAGTGCGAGAGAGAGACCTTTTTCGTGAAGACTGTTTCTCTCTCGCACTCATTGCCTCTTATGGCGGTTCGGTCCGTTTCCCGAAGTGTTCCCATAAGCGGCTATGAGTGCGAGAGAGAGACCTTTTTCGTGAAGACTGTTTCTCTCTCGCACTCATTGCCTCTTATGGCGGTTCGGTCCGTTTCCCAAAGTGTTCCCGTAAGCGGCTATGAGTGCGAGAGAGAGACCTTTTTCGTTAAGACTGTTTCTCTCTCGCACTCATTGCCTCTTATGACGGTTCGGTCCGTTTCCCAAAGTGTTCCCGTAAGCGGCTATGAGTGCGAGAGAGAGACCTTGTTCGTGAAGACTGTTTCTCTCTCGCACTCATTGCCTCTTATGGCGGTTCGGTCCGTTTCCCGAAGTGTTCCCATAAGCGGCTATGAGTGCGAGAGAGAGACCTTTTTCGTGAAGACTGTTTCTCTCTCGCACTCATTGCCTCTTATGGCGGTTCGGTCCGTTTTCCGAAGTGTTTCCGTAAGCGACTATGAGTGCAAGAGAGAGACCTTCTTCGTGAGGAACGTTTCTCTCTCGCACGCATTGCCTCTTATGGCGGTTCGGTCCGTTTCCCGAAGTGTTCCCGTAAGCGGCTTCGAGTGCGAGAGAGAGACGTTTTTCGTGAGGACTGTTTCTCTCTTTTACTCATTGCCTTTTACGGAGGTTCGGACCGTTCGGCCCAGAGGCATCAATTCTAATCAAAAATCGTGTTCTAACGATCGATGCTTTGAAAAATCAATACTCGACTCACCTCGAGCACTCATTGTCTTGAGAAGAAACGATATATTTATTTATTTCCATTGACGTCCAGTCTCCAGCAGTCTGATTACGAAGGATCATTTTTCTATCGTATTGGGTTGCTATTGAGTGTGTGTTTTTGTTATGAGTGATGTCATTACGATAGTTTTCATTCCGACAAAAGCCCTTTAATCTCTTTTCGATCTGTACTGAACAGCTGAGGGGTCATCGGTGAATTTCCACAGAGATGCAAGGGTTTAATTCGGAAGGGAACCTGTTGGTCGGATTCCTCCCACCAATATATAGGTAGAGAAGATTTTTTAGGCGTGGTAGTGCAATTTTACGAAGGAGACCATGATCGAAATCGCTCATGAGTCTTATGGAAGTATTTCACGCAGGCTCGATTTGTTTGCCTCCATATTTTTTTAGCTTTAAATTATTAATAAAAATTTGATGAATACAAATGAAATTTATTGGTTATAAACGAAATTGCATGTGTTACGGGGTGGCTTTGTGGGCATATAAATCGAAATAAATGTTTCTTCTGGAAGGATTTGCACGATAAAGAAACTGACACACAATGGAAACAAGCTAAATTTTCTCACCTGGAGTTATATTAAAATTCTGTTTCCAGAAAGATAGTCACTCTGAAACTTGCACTTTGATTAATTACAACTTTTGATTTAAGGTTTAAAAAAAATAGACAAACAAACCAATTTCAGTTTGCCCATGCTGTCACACTTTTAGACAGTGGCGGCTCGTGCGATTTGGCAACAGTGTTTTTATCCCATTTAAATGCATGGAAAACAATCGAAACTCGAGGAGGCTGCCAGCCTCCGCTTGAATCGATTTTTTACCTAAGTTTAAGTGGAAAAAATGCATGGTTGCCAAATCTCACGGGCCGCTACTGCTTTTAGATAGGACTTATCATGGGGGAAAAAAAACTGATAGAATCTACCATCCGCCCTGATTTTGGAGTCAGCTATCAAATAGATGGTAAATTAATGCAACGTACACCATGGTAAATTAAGTTTAACTTGTTAGTACATTCTAACCATTGTTGTCAGATCGAGGGTAAAAAGCCGTATCGTTCCCATTTGAATCAGTGTAAAACGTGCGGCTTTTTCACCCCGATCTGGCAACTCTGATTTTAACCATCATTTAGTGAATACCATTCTTGATATAGATGACTCCAAAATCAGCTATGCAATTGGTAAATTCTATCAGTTATTTTTTTTTTCCGTATAACAAGTATCAGCTTCTCTATCGCTTTAGTTCGTTGGAATGACTCCACTCCTAAGGATAACACCAACTCGATCATCGACTCCAATGGCATTACAATAATACAATACGGTTGTTCGTTATCAGCCTGCAAGTCCAATTTATTAGGTCCCGGCTAAGCAGACATATGAATTATTTTGGCACTTTGGGCGAGAAGAATGCGGTCTGCACATTCCGGATAGCTGCTTGCGCTATGATGCACTGAAATCCAGCCCCCATAGAATGAATTGAAAGCGCATCGGGGGTTGGGGGCGGGGGGGGGGGGGTTGAAACGCAGAGAGCCGAAATGCGCCCAGTGCGGGGCCATTTCACTGGGGAAGCATTTATCTCATTAAAACAGATCGGATTTTTTTTTTTTTTTTTTTTTTTTTTTTTTTTTTTTTTTTTTAAGGCAGGAGCTTGCTGCCTGCAGACATATTAAGAGAGTTTTTCAGAGTTCAACGAGGAAGAAGAAGTTCTGGGAGGGGAAAGGGGAGAGGGAGGGGGAGGGGTAGGGGGTTAGAAGTGAAGATGGAACAGCAGAATGGAAACAAAGGCAGAACAACTGCCGAATGAAAAGAAGAAGAAGAAAGAAAAAAATCAGCACAACAAGACGCATAGTAGAAAACAAGAAGGGGGGGGGGTTACGGTCGGAGGGGGGAGAGTAGAAAGAAGAAGGAAGAATTAGCGAAAAGATGGGAATGAAAATGAAAACAAATGAGTCGAGGAAGAAGAAGATTAATGGTGGATCGAGATTGTAATTAAAACTAAAAACAGGAGATGGGCAGATGGCGAGAGAGGGAAAATAAAAGTTACCGCGCCGCGCAGCGCCGTTGCCAATTAAAGGGATTTTTGAGATCCGAGGCGCGAGGATTTATTCACGGAAAAAACGAGGGATCGCATTCTCGATTTTCCTAACCTAACCTAACCTAACAGCACAGTGACCAAATTAGCTTGCAGAGACCAACGAGCTTGAGCTGTGCCCAGTAGCGTAACGTGCCATCTGGCAACAATGCAACTGCTCCATTTAACTTCATTAAATGTATCGAATTTCCCTTGTGCACTATGCACCCTCTGAATTCGATCTTCTACATGAGTTTAAATGTTTACATTGTTGCCAAGATGCACTCGCTGTACCAAAAGAGGGGCTAAATGGGGCTAAATCAATTAAATGTTTAAAGTCCTATCCCAAAGAGTGACAGCATGGGAGCAATCTGATTCTGGTTTGTTTCCCTCATTTTTGTTAACCTCAAATAAAAAATTGTTATTAATTCAGTTGAAATTGGATTTAAAAGAAATTCCAAGTGTTTTAGAGTGGCTACCTGGATACAGAATTCCATTACAACTGTCCAGATGAGACAATTTTGCTTGTTTCTGTCTATGTGTGTCAGTTTTTTTTACAGTGCAAACCTTTTCAAAATAAACAGTTTTATCGATTTCTGTGTCCAGATAGCCACTCTGAAACACTTGCTTTTTCATTTAAAACCAATTTCAAACAACTATTTTTTAAAAATTTGAAAGTTCAAAAAAATTAGGCAAGCAAACAAACTGAGCTTGTGTTCCAATGTCCAGATGAGATTTTCATCACGGCCATAGCCGTAGCCAGAATATTTTCTTTCTCTCTCTTTGCGCATTTGAACGCATGTGTTAAAGAAGGACGGGTACAGGGGCTGTCACGTGACTTCAGCCCCTGTTTCAGTCCTTTTCTATTGCATGCAGTCAAATGGGTTCAGAGAGAGACAGACAATGATCATGGCAACCTCATTGGTGTTTCAAAAAAACGTCCTTTAAATCCTTTCTATTGATATAGCTCGTTGGTCCAAACTGACCTAATTACTTGGTGTGAAGCCTCGAAATCCAACTCTAAACCAGTGGCGGATCGTGCAATGTGATATATCGATGTCCACTCCATTTAAAACTATAGAAAAGTATCGATTGTCAGGGGGTGCAATTGAACCCCCGAGAAAGTTTTAAGTGGAGTGGACCAGGGGTTTAAAATGTGCCCAATCTAGCGATCCGCGGATCGCGTGAAAGTGGGGAAATTTTTGGGAAAAAGAGGAAATTTGTCCAATTTTTTTTTCTTATTTAAATAATGGCATTAAGGATTTCCCAGAAAAATGGAGTAAAAAATGGGAAAATATCGGTCATTTTGCGAACATACGGTGTTGAAATGTTAAAATAACCAAAAAAAAAGTTATCACTTTCAAATTTTTGTGAGGAAACTTTTTAAAATCCTGTGAGGAAATAAGTCATGGATCGCGTGAAACTTCCGAAGTTTTGGAACATTTTGCACCCCTGGAGTGGATATCGATACATCGCACTTTCGGACTTTCGATACCACACCCGAGTATATTCGTTCTAGAGACTAAATATGTGCGATAACATATTAATATCTTATTGACAAAAAAAGATACTTCAAAACAATGTTTTGTGTCTTTGTGAAATGCCTACAGTTTAAGAGATAGACAAAATCAACCTCGCGGAGCAAGACTTTAGCTATACTCTGCACTTAATTTAAACGATCGTGCGTTGTTTTGTCTATGAACAGTCACACGGCCGTGAGACGGTTAAAGATAGTATTGGCTCCTGACTAAAAAGATTGGACGTTTCTTTTTCACCAACATATACTGCCATAACCGACAACCGTAGCCAGAATTTTTGTCTCCCTAGCTCTCTTTATGCACTTCGTCTTATGTCGAATCCAACGTTTAATGGTCATCTTTCACGTTTTAAATTTTTCGAAGGACCACACATGTACGAATAATCCTTGATTAGTTTTTGCTTTGTTCTTCGTGAGTCATAGAATCACAGAACATTTTTAAGGGGGGTCAGACAGTCCATATGACCAATGTAAAATACACTTAACTTCATGTACCTTTTTCTCAGGAACTACTGAATCAAATTACACATTTTTTTGTCATTTTGTTCCTTATAACTTCCTGCATATTCAGATGAGAGTTTTTTTTTTTTTTAATTTGAAATTTTGACAATATTTTTAAAAAATTGTGAAATATCTTGTAAAAATGTGTAAAAATTTGACCTTTGCAGTCCCATAAATAATAATATGTTCAACATTTTGAGGAAGTCTCCCGTCTATTTATGCCGAATATTATAAGGAAGAGCAAAAAAAAAAAATTGAAAATCGGTACAGTAGATCTAGAGAAAAAGGTACAGAATTGTCAAAAAAAAGTAGTTTTCGGGCAATGCAATTGGAAAGGAAGCAAATAATCAGCTATCTCCGAGAGAGCTGGGGAATGTTAGTGAAAATTCTCCCCTCACGTTACTTAACGTTTCCTCATAAAACAGCGCACAATTTTGAAACTACACATCAGATCGAGGTGATCTTGGTCTTAAATTGAACTTAAATAACTGTATTACACGAAAATCAAATTAATTTTGGTTTTTTGAAAAAAAATTAAGTCTGACCCCCCTTAATTGAAGTAATTCGCAATGATCAATTGCGGTTGAAAAAATGAAAATGAGTTTGCAACTGCATCTGCAACTACTCCATTTAAACTCATTAAATATATCGAATTTTCCTTGTGCACTGTGCACCCCCTGAATTCGATATTTTACATGAGTTTAAATGGATATAATGCATTGTTGCCAAATAGCACGTGACGCCACTGGGCTGAAGTCACATGATAGCCCATCTCTCCACCTAAGACATACGCGTTTAAATGGGCAAAAAGAGAGGAAAAGACAAGTTCTTTTCTACGTCTATGACTCCATACCACTATTTGTGTTCCAGCCTAGCACAAGTTCTGCTCAAGTCGTCTGGTGAGTTATTTCCTACGTATTAGCGAACTTTTCTCCACCCTACTAAACCTAACCCCTATAAATACCCGTAATCACTTTGTTATGCCATGCACGAAGTTTCTGCAGGACCGATCCCTCACGAGAGATGACCGTGTCTGGTTTCGATTTGAACTCGTAAAAATGTCGATTTTTATCCTATAAATCGAATGAATCCTTCGCAACCACTCTTTTTTTTAACCCCCTTTGCTTACTTGAGAGCTCAAGGCGGCGGCTCGTAAAATGCGATCTATCGATGTCCACTCCATTTAAAACTATAGAAAAGTATTGATTTCTCGGGGGTTCAATTGCACCCCCTGACGATCGATACTTTTCTATAGTTTTAAATGGAGTAGACATCGATATATCGCATTTCACGAGCCGCACTGGCCCAAGATATTTGACCCGTGGCGGAACGTACAATATGGCAACAATGAATAATTGAATACTTTCCATATAAACTTAAGTAAAATATTCGATCTGAAGGTGATTCACAAGATCCCTGAAAAATCGATTTTTTATATTAAATCAAATGGCAAAAATCATAGTTTCCAAATGGCAGAAGCCGCCACTAAGGGGTCTGGCAAGACCCCAGACGGGTTGTCATTGCAGAGGCTTTGTTTTGTTTGTTTTTTTTTTTAAACTTTAAGTAGTTTATGGCTAATTGAGTATATCCTTTTGAATGTGATAAGGGTATTTTCTGTCAGATGTCACCAATCTTTGGCTATTCATGGCTAGTTTTCGGGGGGAAAAAAATATGCAAAAAAAAATTTAGTATTTCTGTTTTTTGCCTTTAGCTGTGACGGCTTTAACCACTGATCCTAATAAGACTCGTAATTTTCTAAAAATCGTCTACTGAATCAGTTTCTATATATATTTTTTTATTTATCATTATTATTCTTTTTTTTTTAATTTACATTTGAAGTGGATTTGATCGTGGGAACTATAAAATTAATTTGCGGTAGGTTCGGGTGGTGCTTTTGCTATCGGCGCTTCGAACGTTTTTGATCAGCTGTCATCCATAACCTAAAAGTTCAATCCTCGCAGGGATAGTGGGGCACGTATTGTCTCTAGAGATTACTAAGCCAAAGAGATATGGCAGAACTGCTCAAAACTGTTAATCGAATTTGTGGAATTTGTGTGGAATGTGTTGGAATTTGTATCCGGACAAAAAGTCGTTGACGAAATGTCCTATAACCACTTTTACGAAGTTTGCAAACTGGCATACGTTCTGGTGGACCATTTTTGTAATAAAATTAACAAAAATAAAGGCGATTTTCTGAGACGTTCTGAAAGTAACCGAAGTGCGTCTGGCTGCCAGTAAATGACTTTTGAATAAAATTTTAGTGGTTTTTTTAATGGTTAAATTTTTCCCTTGACATTTTCCATATTGTCAACGTGTTTTTAAAGTAATAAAATTCCGAGAAGTGTGTCCCTTGAATTTATCCAAATTCTATTCGATAGGCTTCTAGCCATTAGAGGTTATTCCGGGTCCTGGTATTTATTGAAGATTAATTTAACTAAATTTGTAAATTATGTCCTTGCAACTCTCAGTTACTAGTCACATTTCTAGTAACAACAGTAATAGCAATATTTACGAAAAACGGTCCACCAGGTGGTACGCCGTATTGTATCACGGCCCATTGCAGGCGTTTTTTTTTTTTTTTTTTTTTTTTTTTTTTTTTTTTTTTTTTTTTTTTACGAAACGTCGATTAACGGTTTTCTAACATGGCGGGGATAGGACTTGCCATATCTCTTTAGCTTAGTAATGTAACATAGAATTCAATGGAATTTAAAGGGACATTTTTCAAAGAGTTCCATGACCTAATCAACGTTCTTAGAAAACTGTCTTCTTTTAAAAACACCTTCCTTGGGTGGACACAGGAGATTGTCAATCTCTCTCTCACTCCGGTTATCTGAACACATGTGTTAGGAAAGGACAGCAGAGGTGGCCTCTATCTTTGTCCTTTTCAAACGCACGCGTTCAAAGAGGAGAAGAGGAAGGAAGAGAAATTCCTGAATCCGTTTCTGACATTTCTGAATCGACCCGGCAACTACCCAACGCTTGAAGAGGGAAACGTGAGGGAATAATGCAGAGAGAGAAAATGTTGCGGGTTGTAGGATTGCACGGTGTTGAGAGCAAGACGAGCAGCCTAGCGAGAGAGAGAAAGAGAGAGAGAGAGAGAAGAAGGAGGAGGTGGAGGGGGGGGAGGTTAATCCGAATATAATTATTACGGGGGTACCATGTGTTTCGCATCGCAACGTAACAGCAAGCGAACGGGGTATCGTGGGAGTAGGAAGGGGGGGGGGGGGGGGGGGTTGCAGGTCCACGGAGTGCATCTTCTTGATAATTTATAGCCTCATTCAATACTCCTTCATAATCATATTTAACTTTATTTCATTGCCGCACTCGTTTGCACATCTTTAGACGCACGGCTGATCATCAATAGCGAATAACTCTGCCTCTACACCCCCCCCCCGCTCCTCACCCCCCCCCCCCCAACACGGCCACGACCCACACTGGACGGTTCCTATCTCGCCAGCGGGACAAAAATCGAAAAATGAAACTTACGGAAATTTGGAAGTATATAGGGGAATCGATCCTCTATATAATAGAGACTAAGGATCGGGTATAAATAGTTTCATAATGACTTACTTTTTATGAGTACTGGACCTGAAAAGTGTCCTAAATGAAAATGTACTTCTTTCAATGATTTTTTTGTCATATTTCATCCCGCTCTGCAGGGCTCTGAAACGTACCCACATCAAAGCTGTATTTTTTTCTTGATTCTAGACACAAAGAGCTATAAAAAGACCCATCAATTAATTTTTTCTACGTAATTTTTGATGGGAGTAAATTATTTTTTTTTGAGGGCCCTCTAAACTACAAGTTTATAATTTTCATTGGAGTGCCAAAAAAAAGCCCCATGAGACCCCACTATGATTTTTGCGCTAAAGTGTGGGCAATTAGGTAGGTAACACGCCCACAAATTTTTTCGACCTGACAGACACCGTAAGTATGTTTTTTTTCGCTTTATGTGCGCCTTTACCGCGCCGCTCTATGTGGTATTTGACCAAAAAAGTTGGCGTAAACTGTTTTAATCATCCAAATGATTTGAAATTTGGTGTACGGGGGTATTTTTTAGCGCTAAATCCAAATTTTGCATCAATTTTTCAAAATTCGAAAATCCAAGATGGCTGCCGACTAATTTAACAAAAATGTCGGCAGCCATCTTGGATTTTCGAATTTTGAAAAATTGATGCAAAATTTGGATTTAGCGCTAAAAAATACCCCCGTACACCAAATTTCAAATCATTTGGGTGATTAAAACAGTTTACGCCAACTTTTTTGGTCAAATACCATATAGAGCGGCGCGGTAAAGGCGCACATAAAGCGAAAAAAAACATACTTACGGTGTCTGTCAGGTCGAAAAAATTTGTGGGCGTGTTACCTACCTAATTGCCCACACTTTAGCGCAAAAATCATAGTGGGGTCTCATGGGGCTTTTTTTTGGCACTCCAATGAAAATTATAAACTTGTAGTTTAGAGGGCCCTCAAAAAAAAATAATTTACTCCCATCAAAAATTACGTAGAAAAAATTAATTGATGGGTCTTTTTATAGCTCTTTGTGTCTAGAATCAAGAAAAAAATACAGCTTTGATGTGGGTACGTTTCAGAGCCCTGCAGAGCGGGATGAAATATGACAAAAAAATCATTGAAAGAAGTACATTTTCATTTAGGACACTTTTCAGGTCCAGTACTCATAAAAAGTAAGTCATTATGAAACTATTTATACCCGATCCTTAGTCTCTATTATATAGAGGATCGATTCCCCTATATACTTCCAAATTTCCGTAAGTTTCATTTTTCGATTTTTGTCCCGCTGGCGAGATAGGAACCGTTCAGTGTGCGACCCTCTCTCCGACGCGATGCTCTCAGCTTGAAATCTTTTCACCTGTTCAAAGTTGCATGTAACCCCCATTGAAACGCATGAAAAGGATCGAAGTCTCGAGTGCAAGGCGAACTTCCTCAAATTCGATATTTTGTTCGAGTTTCAATGGGACGAGTTGCGACTCAGCCAGCAGATTGCACGCTATGACTTTAACCCTTCAATGGTTGGGTTAATAGAGTAAATCAACGTTTTAGTTCGCTTTTTAAAGGGTATACTTAAATGTTAAGTGATGGCGGTGGACGAAACATTATGTTTTGCAATAAGGCTCTTGCAAACTTTTGCTTTAGGGGATTAAAGAGTCGATTCTTGCCTAAAAACCTGTGAAAATGACGATGGGTACACGGAAAAACTCACGAAATTCACTCTTAGAATCGGACTTAGTGGCGGAGAGACGCAGGTGTCATGGGAGATTCCCATCTAAATCGAGACATATCTCTGTGTTTCCGTATAGAGAAAGTGACATGTTGGACAAGAATATTCCAAGATACCTGCGTTGAACCGTCATTAATATCTTGCCTTTACAGCTGTTTTTTGACTTTATCAATACATTTTAGAGTTCTTTAGTAAGATTTCCGTGATTTTCGCTGGTTTTTACCTTAGAGTTGACTATTTATTTGCTTATAGTAAAAGTTTGAAAGAATAATCTCATTGTTAACAATGTGGAAAAGCCTTTACTGTGAATAAGAAATTGAAATAGAGTGCGCAGATCGAGTTACGATTATGACTTTAATCTGGCGTGGTATGTTGAAAGAGTTAAATTTGAGCCGTTTCAGCGTCAGAAACGAATTTACTCTCATTTGCGTATTAAAAGAAAAAGAAATTAAAAAGAAAGAAAAAAGAAATCTAAAGAAAAAAAAATCAAAACCAATCTAAATCAAATCTAAAGAATACGTAAGCAAAATTACTCTTTCCTCCGTCATTTTCCCTTAAGTTGCCCTTTCTAGTGAGGGACGACCTAGAAATAGTCCCGATGGCACCCAAGGTTATAGATTAAAGAGGTATGCTCATCTGACTTCGCGCCACAAAGTCAGTAGCGCGCAGTTCAAAATCCAGATCCAAGATGGCCGGAAAAAGCAGAAAACATTGTATACTCTTTCCAGAAAACATCGGACTATTTTCTGCTTTTGTGGAGACGGAGCCCAATGTTTTCTGGAAAGAGTATACAATGTTTTCTGCTTTTTCCGGCCATCTTGGATCTGGATTTTGAAGTAAGCGCTACTGACTTTAATCTATAACCTCGGATGGCACCAACGAGCTATACTAATAGAGCCCACTAATGTTCGCTCCATTTGAATCTATGTTTAACAATCGATTATTATTGAAGCGCTGCTTCACTTTCGAATCGATTGTTTTACATACAATCAAATGGAGGGATGACATTGTTGCCATATTACAAGAGCCGCCACTGATAGAGGGCCTATCCTATGTTGTGAATCCTATCCCAAAGTGTGACAACATTGACGATCTCGGGGGTGCTCAACCCCCTACCCCCTCCCCGTAGGTACCGTACGTACGAGCTACCCCCTTAATCACGAGGATTGACACCCCCCACCCCCGACCGGAAGGCTCGAGGTGAATCCCCCCAGGAGACTGGAGAGTTCGGGGGTCCTATCCCGGAAAAGTTTCGAAAAGTTGACCCTCTACAATACGTTTTGGAGGATATTTAAGTGGGGATGAGGTATACCCTGACAGAGAAGGGGGGGGCTCGTGAGACCTTTCCCGGAAAATTTTTGGGATTTTGACTTTTTAGAAAACCACAAAAGAAATGAATTTCTAACTGTGCAGTGTGCACCCATGGTAAATTTGGAAAAATTTGACCTTTCAGAATTAGTTTTTGGGACTTTTTCCGTCGAGATGGGGGGAGGGGTTGATATAGGGAGGAAGAGAATTTGAGGGGGGTGTAAGTTTGAGATGAGAAATCGATGGGGAGGGAGGTATAGGGCGGGTTGAGGAAAAAGTTGGGGGGGGGGGGTGGATAGAAAAGATGGACTTGGGGGGGGGTTGTTCAAAGGGAAGGAGGATTTAGGGGGGAAGGATTAGATGGTGGAAAAGGAGATAGAAAATGAGTATTTGTGAAGCTAGTGATTAGGAAATGTTCATCGGTAAGTGAAAATGCTGATTTTCTCAAAAAAGGAATAAAAAATCTTCACCCCCCCCCCCAATTTCGAAGTATAGCTCGTATGATTTCTATTACGTGGGCACTCCTGGACGATCTGATTGTTGTTACTTTGTCTCATTTTTGTTTTTTTGTTTTCTTTTTTTTTAACATTAAATTAAGTATCGTAATTAGCTAATTGTAAACACCAATAATGTTTGTTACCGACCATTCCATTGATCAAAACAAACACGATTTTAAAACTTGGAGCTAATCAACGAGGAATAGCAATAGAGAAGCTGATACATGTTAAAAGTCCTATATCAAAGTGTGACAGCATGCGCGATCTGAATTTAGTTTGTTTGTCTCACTTTTTTTTACCTTAAATCAGAAGTTGAAATTAATTCAGTGGAAATTGGTTTTAAACGAAAGTAGTGTAAGAGTGTTTCAGAGTGGCTATCGCGGTGGTGAGACTCATAATGGGTCTGTTGCGTACTTTTGCTACATCAATACCTATAACTCATTGTTTCTCACGTAAAATTCGGCGAAAATAAACGATGTGCACATTAAAAACTTTCAAAATCCACTCATTAACTCAGAAAACACCTTCCATTTCAAACAACCCGCGCTACACTAGATACTATGTCACCGGCTTATAACTACGTACATGGAACCATCTCGTTTATGTAAACATGAACAGAACTTACAAACATTGGAATGTTTCGTTTAGATGCGTACATTTCTTATATTATTTTGTAATCTTTGATAAACCGAAAAGACCAGACAGCAAATGCAGCTCATATTTCACGTTTTAAAAAAGAAATTCCATCATGTAGTTACGATGTTGTTTACTTATGCTCGGTGGTTCCGTCTATGCAGTAGTATACCGGTGCAAATAGTGTCTAGTGTAGCGCGGGCTGTTTGAAATTGAAGTGATTTCCTGAGTTAATGAGTGGATTTTGAACGTATTTAATGTGCGCATCGTTATTTTCGCCGAATTTTACATAAGAATCAAGGTTCTATTTTGTTGTAGCGAAAGTATGCAACAGACCCATTCCAAGTAAGCATATTTTACTTGTTATTTCTTTCATGTGTCAGTTTGTTGATCGTGCAAATGCTTCCAAACGAAACAAGTATATCAATTTATTTCTTTGTCCAGGTAGCCGCACTCTAAAACAATTGTACTTTTGTTTAGAGCTAATCTCAAATGGATCCGCCACAGTATTTTTTTTTTAAATTTTTTATGAAGGAAGGGAATGAAGCAAACGAACTTTCGTAAAAATGTCCATAAGAGTTCTGAATAGTGGCTGCCTCCGTGCTGCCTTAGAATCAGTGGCGAGGGGTGGGACGTGGCAACGTTCTTTTCCCCCAGTTAAACACATTAAAAAGGTCGAAATGCCTGGTCATCGCCGATGACTGGATCGTTCGACTTTTTTGGTGATAGTAAATGGAGAAAATACATTGCTGGGTCATAATTTCAAATCGGGCCAATTGAGCATGCATGCTCCGTGAAAATTTCAAGTCAAAATTTAAACCCAATGAGTAATTTTTTACCTTCAGTACTTCTAGAAAAGACTTTTTACCGAAGGGTTCCGCTGAATTTTCGATATTTCTCATGTACCGCGGAAACAGCCGGAAACGCATGATGAACTAATGGTAAATAACTTGCCGATTGTCGGTTACGCTGTCGGTTACGTAACCGACTATTTCAAAAGTACTTAATAACAACAATATTAATTGTTACAATAATCTCTGATGTTGATTTTTAAAGCAAAGTACGGTAGTTGAATTGAATTAAAAATTACAGGGCGGAACTTTACTGTATTACCAACCTTTTTCGTATATTTAAGTGCCACTGACTAGGACCATAGGCAAATCACGAGATCGGATTTGTTGGTGAAAATCGTTTCCAAATAAAATCCATATGCACAGATGTTGATAATTCCTGTTTAGAACGTTGAAGTGTGGTTGAGAAAATCGTAAGTTACCCAGTTTCACTTTTAAATAAACTTTTAAGATGTTGTAAAACAGTAAAATCCGTGCGTAACCGACAGACACTTTGGAACCGGGGGACAACCATTTTTCACAATTTATGGCATGAAGAAAAGTCATTTCGTAAAAAACGATGGTTTACACGTGTTCTACGGAGTTTTTTGACCATTTTCACTATCTTCAAAATTCATTTCAGCCTCAAAATATGGTCAAAAACTTAAATTAAATACCAAAAACTCGTGTAGGGGACGCGTAACCGACGGACATTTTGAACCATAAAACAATTAAAATTAGTATTTAAATAACTTTAAAAGCAATTATTACTATTGCTCCTCATAAAACTAAGTTCCTTCGCCTGAAAAATCGGAACATCGAACTTATTTGATCTTTTTTAAAAATGTAATCTCGTTGGGACACCATTTGGCCCGTTTTGAAATTATGACCCTGCTGCCAAATTCCACGCTTCGCCACTGCTTCGAATCATGTCCCAGAAATCCCCTCTGTCGGTGTGGCTGGTGCTTTCGCTCCCGCGGATCGGGGAGGGGCACAACGCATGGGGGGGGGTTATACAAAATTGGAGGGTAAAGAAAGGAGAAGGAAAGGGAAAGGAAAAAGGAATAAGGAAAAAAAGATAAGGAGAGAATAGAAGGAGAGAAAGGACGAACTAAACAATAAGAGAAACGCGATGATGTACACTTTATTGAGAACGAGTTAATGTTATCAGAGTTATATTGTTTGAGGACGTACATTTCAGAATCGCAATAAGGTTTCATTAAAATCTTGCATTTCGGGGGGGGGGGGGGGGCGAGGCGAGGTGAAGGATTGAAAGAATAGAGGTTCACAACATAACTGTTTATACAGGGTGTCCCAGACCACCCGTGTAGGTACTTTTTCTCAAAAACGGCTGGGAGCAGAGAGCTGAAACAAAAAAGTCAGATAGGGAATTGACCCCAAAGAATTCAATGAAAATATTTTCAAAGCCCCCCGAGGCCCCCCGGGGGGGTTTTGGGGGGGTTCGAAACACATTTTTCCATTTTTGGCGGGAAAAAGCCTACAAAAGGTACAAAAATAAGTTCAGATTCTGAAAGAGCAACTCATTGCCGACATTTTGACTTCAGTAACTTTTTCCAGAAAACCCCAATTTTTGGGGTTATGGGCCCTTTTGGGGGAAAATTTTCATTCGGCCACTGTGACCACACTATTCAATATTTTTCAAAAAACTAAAGATCATCTAAAAGAAGAGATCAAGACCTTTCGATTGATGTGCCACATAATACCTAAAAGTGAAAAATTAGGGCCCCCACTTAGATTCCAAAATTTGGGGGTCTTTGGGCCCCCCCACGTAAAAAAAGTCAAATAGCAAGGTATGGCTTGTGATACATCGATCGAAAGCCCTCAAAGAGTAGAATAAGATGACGCAATCCAAAATTGTCTACAGTCATTACTTTCAAAATGGCGGCCATTTGAAAATTATGGGTGTTCAAAGGAAAGTCCTGGGAAAAGAGTCCAAGGATGAACGATACATAGACTGAAAGGCCTTAAAAAGAGCAAACGAATGGCGCAAACTGCAAATCAATCCGCCTCTTCAATCAAAAGTTATGTCTGATTGAAACTTAAAGGGCTCAATAAGGCCTATTTAAGGCTGCTTAAATTTCAATCGGTCATAACTTTAGATTGAAGAGGCGGATTGATTTGCGGTTTGCGCCATTCGTTTGCTCTTTTTAAGGCCTTTCAGTCCATGTATCGTTCATCCTTGGACTCTTTTCCCAGGACTTTCCTTTGAACACCCATAATTTTCAAATGGCCGCCATTTTGAAAGTAATGACTGTAGACAATTTTGGATTGCGTCATCTTATTCTACTCTTTGAGGGCTTTCGATCGATGTATCACAAGCCATACCTTGCTATTTGACTTTTTTTACGTGGGGGGGCCCAAAGACCCCCAAATTTTGGAATCTAAGTGGGGGCCCTAATTTTTCACTTTTAGGTATTATGTGGCACATCAATCGAAAGGTCTTGATCTCTTCTTTTAGATGGTTTTTAGTTTTTTGAAAAATATTGAATAGTGTGGTCACAGTGGCCGAATGAAAATTTTCCCCCAAAAGGGCCCATAACCCCAAAAATTGGGGTTTTCTGGAAAAAGTTACTGAAGTCAAAATGTCGGCAATGAGTTGCTCTTTCAGAATCTGAACTTATTTTTGTACCTTTTGTAGGCTTTTTCCCGCCAAAAATGGAAAAATGTGTTTCGAACCCCCCCAAAACCCCCCCGGGGGGCCTCGGGGGGCTTTGAAAATATTTTCATTGAATTCTTTGGGGTCAATTCCCTATCTGACTTTTTTGTTTCAGCTCTCTGCTCCCAGCCGTTTTTGAGAAAAAGTACCTACACGGGTGGTCTGGGACACCCTGTATATAGTTTACCATCGATGGAAATTGCCGAGTGTAGGTAGAGTAAGGCTTTCTTGAAAACGGTCCGTTAACGCACAATGTAGCTCCTTCAAACCGTTGGGACGCAACAAGCGATAGCAACGATTTGAGGCAGTTCAACGTTTCCTGTCTATCTTATGCACATAAGTTCGACTTGTGGCCATAATTTTCATGTTCAAGCGAATCCTCAGCCGGCGTTTACGTATTTCCGCACCCGTATAAATCACTTTCTGCCAAAAGTTCTCAAGCTCATTTTGCTTTGATCTCTGGAATGAATGATTTCTAATGTCGCGTTTAAGGTCCATGTTAAAATGGACTTGGGTCATTTTAGTAAAACATTATCCAGTACCTCTAACCGATAATAATATATCAATCTATAGAATTGGTATCTGTTAAAAAGATCGAAGTATATTAAAATATGAGCTCTGTAATGATGAATACATGAGGAAACAGAAAAAAAGATGATTAGATGACTTATTTATTCATCTATCTGTTTACATAACAAGCGATAAACAACGAATGGGGCTGTTGCACACTTTTGCTATAAGCGATTTAATAGTCGATGCAGGTGTAAAAACCTGCAAAAATAACGGTGGCAGCACTATAAACTTCTGAAATCAATAAATGCTTTTATTTACGCGGGCGTAATGGTGGCTGAGGGCAGTAATAATGGGAGATTCCCATCTAACAATACTGTAACTCCATCAAAAAGTGACCAATAAGAGACGACTTTCATTTGACACCGGTGTCACTAAGTAGATGTCACCGCACCATTCATCGGATGTGGAGCTCTACTCTGATGACTAATTACTCTGTGAATCATCTTTGTCAGCATACAAATAGAAAGAGTGGCGAAATTAAGATAGGAATCTCCCATTGTTACTGCCCTCGGCCACCATTACGCCCTCGTAAATAAAAGCGTTTATTGAGTTTAGGAATTTATAAATAAACATAAAAGAAACAAGTGAACAACCGGCAAGTATTAGAATACTTGCTAAATTAATGGTGAGGATGTTTTGGCTCAAATTACTGAACCACTGCCATCTTCAACTCGAATATTTAAAAGATTAAAAAATAAAGAAATAATTTCACAGTGTGAAGAGAGCCACTCATCCTACTGTAAACATAGGAATAAAAACATAGCAATCCATCTATCATCTTCATTCTACTATAAGCTTGTTCGATTGCAGTTACCAGTAGCGCACCGAGAGATTCTTCATCTCTCTCTTTTCTCCATTAAGAAACGTATGTTAGACAAGGATGGACAAGGGGATAAAACCCCCTCCTTCTGTCCTTTTCCTACTCATACATTCAAATGGGCAATGAGAGAGATGGAAGATATCCTGGTTGCGCCAGTGGTAGTTACTTGTTTCTCCAACGAGCTACAGCGATAGAGAGGCTGATACAATACATAAGTTAGGCAAACAATTATTCGGAGATTATTCGGTGAGTCAGGCAACGCCGAGTCAATCGAATAATTTGACGAATAATTCTACAATGCAGCTGTTGCACACTTTTGTTATAAGCAATTTAACAGTCGATTCTGCTGTAAAAACCTCGAAACATAACAATAGTAGCACTAAAAACTTCCGAAATCCACTCTTAAACTCAATAAACGCTTTTATTTACGAGAGCGTAATGGTGGCCGAGGGCAGTAACAATGGGAGATTCCTATCTTGATTCCGCCTCTCTCTCTATGCTGATAAGGATATGATTCACAGAATATAATTAGTCACCAGAGTGATGATCCACATCCGATGAATGGTACCGCAACTTCTAGTGACTCCGGTGTCAAATAAAAGTCGTCTCTCATTGGTCACTTCTTGATGGAGTTACAGCATGGTTAGATGGGAATCTCCCATTGTTACTACCCTCGGTCATCATTACGCCCGCGAAAATAAAAGCGTTTTATCGAGTTTAGGAGTGAATTTTGGAAGTTTTTATTGCTCCTATCGTTATTTTTCGAGGGTTTTACACCAGAATCGACTGTTAAATTTGCTTATAGCAAAAGTGTGCAACAGCCCCATTGACCTATACCTTCCGTGTGTTTCCCTTTCCTCAGCTCAGGTAGTAAACCCAATTTTCAGTGTTTGCCGGAGTCATTTCATTATTTCTGATTATTCGATTGCCCAACTCTGTGATACATGCATGTTTTAAGTCCTATCAGCGGCGGCTCGTGCAATGTGGCAACAATGGATTTCCTCCATTTAAAACTGTGTAAAATAGTCGATTACTTGGTGAGGCGTAGCGCCTCACCTAGTATCGATCTTTTTGCATACGTTTAAATGGCAAAAGTGCACGGTTGCCAGATTGCACGAGCCGCCACTGAGTCCTATTTCCAAAGTGTGACAGCATGGGCGATCTGGTTTTGGTTTGTTTGACACAAAATTCTGATAAAACTATACAGGCGAGAAAAGTTTGTATACTTCTGTTATAAGTATCAGTTTCCTCACTATGCAAATCCTTCCAGAAGAAACAGTTATATTGATTTCTGTGTCCAGATAGCCTCTCTAAAACACTTACACTTTCATTTATAAACCATTTCAAATGTTTTTGTCACAATTCTTTTTTTAAAAATTTGGAGGTTAAAAAAAGTGAGGCAAACTCGTAAACCGAGCCTGTGTGAAAACCGTCCATTTAAAGGATTGTGGCTATCAGTAGCGGCCCGTGAGATTTGGCAACCATGCATTTTTCCCACTTAAACGTAGGTAAAAAATCGATTCAAGCGGAGGCTCGCAGCTTCCTCGAGTTTCGATTGTTTTCCATGTATTTAAATGGGATAAAAACACTGTTGCCAAATCGCACGAGCCGCCACTGGTGGCTACCTCCGTGCTGCCTCAACATAACGCCCCACAAATCCTCTCTATCCATATAGCTGCATTTATCGAATAAGAACAACTGTTGCTTTGATCAGCTGACTGGCATGTAGTTTTGAATATTTGCTGAACAACTTTCACATAGATTTTGAGTCCTTACTTTACAATAGGGACCAAACTGATAAATGATTTATTTTCAGTCTTTAGACAAAAGCCGATAACAAAACAAACAAACAAAAATGTTAAATTACTCAAATTATACGTAAACTGTATACTAGACAAATTAAATAAACTAACGTAAAATTAACATGAAAATTAAAGACTGAAAATTCGATACCTCCATAGGCGAGCCTGTTTTGGAGGTTACATTCAATAAAGAAAATTAAGTGATAACTACGCGAGATACTTTAAGAGTGAGGGAGAGAGAGAGTGGGTTTTTCGTACGAAATACTGAACTTCATTTTTTTTTTTTTTTTTTCAATAGGTTGCCAAATATTTGGTTGATAGTTTATCCATTCCACGTATAAACTTTTTTTTTCCCCCCTTCTTTTTTTTCTGCCAGTTGTAAACTCCTGCAGTATTTTTCTTTATTGCTGGATCAATATAACCAAAGTATTATTATTACGTTTATATACTATGACTTTCAAAAGAAAGTCCTCTCATCAAAATTGCTCTCCATGAATTTTTCTTTTATTTTCCATCGTTTTAAATTTTTTGAGGCATAATGTCACAAGTGGCAATACTGTGAGACTTTGAAAAACCTGGAAACCGTAAAAATTCACAAATGGGGCAGTTGCAAGGGTCTGAAATTGTCAGTTTTTTATAACAAAAATGGTAGTCCTTGATGAGCTGAGAACAACGATTCCTTTGTTTTTTCAAAGTGTCCCGGTTTTGGAGATACGCACGGGTAAAGTTGCAAAAAATCGTGTGCGTAGTGACGTCACTACGCGGAATTCCCATTTAACCCGCCGTCACTCGCTCCCTAAAAACTTCCGCGAGTAGTCGCGCGGGGTCGTTTTCGACCCCAAAGTTCTTTCGTCCCATTTTACCATTGTCATTCAAAATTTTGATTTCAACCATGCAGAATAGTAATAAGTATGTCTTTGAAAAGCTTTTCACGTGAAAACTGGGTTTGAAAAAAGAATTTTACGTTCAGTAATTGCTATATTGTAATCTGTGTCGGAAAAACCCTAAAAATGTGATATTTTCCAGATTTTTATCGTTCAGCTGCCTTTAACTAGTTTTGAAACTCCTAAACCGAGGTTTTTTTACTTCTAGGCACTACTGTAGATAATTTCATGAAAAAAAGTATGGGGTTATGGGGGCAAGTTTTCGAGATATACCCCCTCAATACCCCTCCTATGTTTAGTCCTAAAATTTTGGAGATGAAACAACTAACCATCTGAAAAACTTTATTTTTTACCGAATGAGATGGAATAAACGCCAATTAAGGTAAGCAAGATTCTATCAACCAACAAACGGAATCGAAATTGAGGATTCAGGGGAGGGCTGGAGGGGAAAAGGGGGTTGGGGGGGGGTTAGCAAAGTGGAGATCCTTGAAATTTTTTTTGCTGTGATCTTTTTGCTTTTCGTACATGAATCCAGATACCCTTTTTCACCTCCCTTCCGCTTTTCCCCTACCATCCACCTTCATTTCCCCTCTCATTCCCTTTTTTCCCTCCCCACTCCCCGCCCCATGTGATGTAATCAAACTTTCGCAGAAAAAAACATAAACATTTATGATAAGTGGCGTCGCGTGTAATCTGGCAACGCCGCATTTCGTGGATTCAAATGCATGAAAAAAGTCAAACTAATGGAGGTGCGTTGTGCATTCCCTCGAATCGACACTTTGCACGGGTTTGAATGGACAAAACGCAGTGCTGCCAGATCGCAAGCGGCACCGCACTGATTCAGGTAAAAATGGATACGTAAGAAATTGGGATAAACGAGTAATTTAGAAAAAAACAGTGAGAGCAAACATTAGATTTGCTGAAAGTATTGTAGTAAGTATAGAAAAGTAAAAAACCAACGGCAATCACATCCCGCAAGTGTAAACAAGGCACAGAATCCACGTTTACGTTATGTTCACTCGGTCACATTTTATGAACGTGAGTAGTCGCGCGGGGTCGAAAACGACCCCAAGCAACTTTGACGCGTCCGTGCTTCAAAACGAATGATTGAATTAAGTTCATACTAACAGAGTGGGTAGTCCAAACCCTTGAAGGAAGGTACTGAAACGGACGAGCTAAAACTTTAAAATTTTCATGGACAAAATTGCATTTTTCTGACACCTGGGGTCGTTTTCGACCCCGCGCGAGTGATGGCGGGTTAAAACAATGTATTTTGGGTCAAAATCTCATCTTCGGAATGTTGGGACTTGATTAGAAACCAAAGGCATCTTTGTTCTCAGCTCGTCAAGTACTTTCATTTTCTTTGTAAAAAAACATAACATTTCAGACCCTTGCATCTGTCCCATTGGTCGAGACTAGTTGATGACAGAATGAAAATTTCTAAGAATATTTTATTCTTCCATCTTTTTATTTATCCTTCTATCTATTTATTTATTTATTTATCGATTTGTTTTTTCTTTCTTTCTTAGGAATACACTTCAATTCACGTAAGAAATGTTCCTTTGAAAACCCTGCTTGGAGCTTCAAAGGGTTGGATCAACACCCTGTACCACAGTTGAACGTATACTCTGTAAGTACACTCTCACCAGTGGCGTCACGTGAAATTTGGCAACAGTGTATTTTATCCATTTAAACTCATGTAAAAGATCAAATTCAGGGGGTGCACAGTGCACAAGGAAAATTCGATATATTTAATGAGTTTAAATGGAGCAGTTGCATTGTTGCCAGATGGCACGCGACGCCACTGACTCTCACTAATGTCCCTAGAAACTAGTCACGATAAGACGCAGTAGTCTTCGCCAAGCTATCGTCCAAATGACCGTATCAAACATATACGGAGGCGTTCATCATCTTACAAATTTATACGGAGTAACCCTCTTCCCTGAAACGCGCACCAAAACTGTATTCGCCTTAATTATGAATGCATGGGCTGAGACTAACTTTACCGCGGTTAGAACAAGAGGTCGGAGGGTTGGCGGAGCTGTTGGGGGTACCGTACCTCGTAAGATATCTTGACACCATAATAATTCATCGCCCGCTGCTTCTCATACCTCTTGGTTGGAGTCAAATTTTGTAAGCACATGTATATGTTTATATATACTTCTGGTGGTTTTATCAGTCGATACATCAAGATTGCATGTACTTCCTCTGTGATTTTGAAGTCGATCGGAGTTCAACCCTTTACTGCATGATTTTTTCTTTTTCAATGATTTTTTTTTTTTTTTTTTTTTTTTCAGTACAATTTTGATCCTCCTTGAAACAGGGAAAAATAGTGAAAAAAGTCTTTCCATTATTTTTCAATGGTAAAGAGCCTGAATATTAACTGTTCCAAATATAGCCTTACCCGCATTTAGGTATCCATGCAACTGAAAATAAAGTTTTCAAGCTAAAAAAAAAAAAAAAAAAAAAAAAAAAAAAAAAAAAAAAAAAAAAAAAAAAAAAAAAAAAAAATTAAGTACATAGTAAAAAGTAAGTTAGTAAGTTTCAATGGTTTTTTTTTGTATATGGTACCCCTGCGTTACTCCAAAACATAACAATGAAAATGACTGCTCTCCATCGGATTTTCAGTGAGCTATTTTCAACCACTCCGCACGTTCTCTATCCTGTACTGCGCTCTCTGGGACAAAGTCGACAACACTTACTCGTTTAGTATCTGTTCCATATGTGACCCACCATGCAGCAACAGTACAACTCAAGTCCCCTACTTTTAGATAAGCCTACAAAGTAATTGTTCCAGATCTGGGCTCATCTACAGCTAAGGGTTAAGTCCGTCAGAGAAAATGCGCATACCGGTGAATGCTTCTCTTTTGTAAGTCACTTACGTGTGAAAAATTGATCGATCGGATATGAAAAGTCGAATTGATGTGCGGTTTTTTTTCAGTCGATACGTCAAGATAACGTGTACTTTCTCTGTGATTTTGAAGCTGATTGGAGTTGAATTTGGTCTTTCAGAGAGAACGCACCTCTGGATAAATGCTCGTATTTTACTTGACCTATAAATGAAAAATCGACTAATAGAAAATGAGAAGGTCCAGTTGCTTTTACCAAACGATACTCCGAGGTTCATTTTTGGCATTCAAGGAAAACACGCCGGGATCTATGCTCTTGTTTTCTGAGACCTCCGTAAAAAAACGGACACCATTGACTGATAGAATTTGTTCTAATTTCCAAAAAAAAAAAAAAAAAAAATCCGGAACTAAAAAAATAGTTGGTGATTTGGTTGAAAATCGGAATAAATTATTTTTGTCATTGTTTGCCATTTTTTGTAGAGCTGATTGAATTAAAATGGGTTTCCTCTTTCCGTTGTAGATCAACAAAATGATTTGTTTAGTTAAGTAGATAAGCCTCTGAAAACTCGCGCAACTGGGGATTTACTCTCAAAAGAGTCATAAATTATATTTAAAAGAGATTGAGTTGCGTTTTTGCAAAAGGTATGCGGATTCGACAAATCGATATTCGAAAAAACGCACCTATCAATGTCAAACAAATCGACGTATATGATCCATGCGTAACAAGCACCCCATAGGTCCACAGGCAGATTATGACGTCAAAAAAAAAAAAAAAAAAATCACGCCACTTCGATAGTGACGCAACGTCACAAAGATTTCATCTAATTTTTTTACAGGGACTCTACTACCTAATTTCATTTTCTTATTGGAAAAAAATCAGCTGGAGAAAAAAAAAGGAAATAGATCAAATCTAGATCAAATAATTACGCCGCTTTCCGAGCATGGCGTCAGGAGAAGGATTCTGCGCTAACTCGAATGAAAAACAGCTGAACAGCGCGCGTTCATTGCAAAAACAAAGTAACATCTACAGAATCAGTATGAAAATACGTTGTTTTTGCGCTAAAGTAAAAATAACGCCGCTGAAAGATGAAACATTGCTTGTGTCTCCCGGAAGATCGCGAGACACGTCCCAGCGAAAAAAGGCGATTTTTTGATTAGTTGTTGCGTTAATCTTCCTTAAAGACCATAATTGCGCCCATATTTGTTCTTTGTCCCATAAATACCTCTCTCATTCCTTATTCGGCCCACATCGAACCCTTTCTTCCCCTTCCCCTTTTCCCCGTTTGCCTCTTTTTAAATTAAAGGAAAGTAGGGGTAAAGAGTAAAGAAAAGTGTTCTTGGTGGGGAAAAAGTAATAATTCAAGAGAAATCTGGAAAAATCTGGGGAAATATTTCCCCAGATTTTCTCAGATTTATGATAATTTATGATAAGAACCCTTGTATTTACCCTACACGGAAAAAAAGATTAGTGAAAATAACCATACGGATACCTGATTTTGGCTTCTGCTTGATCTTATGGCAAACTTGACCTGAAGTATGCTACATTTACCGATACTTTGAGTAATTTCGACATGCAATCAGGTAACATCACCTAGTACCTAGTCAAAACATAGTATACTTCTGGTTGACATTACCATAACATCTAGCAGGTGCCAAAATCAGGTATCCATATGGTTATTTTCACCGTAGTTTTTTTTCTGTGTATTTCCCCCTATTTCCCTTTAATTGACCGTTTCCCACTTCCTCCCATGTACGTAATTCCTTAAATACCCACCTCCACCTCCATCACCATCATAAACCCTACTTTTGCCTACATTTCTTTAATTTGCTTGCTGGTCGAGGAGAAAAAAAAAGAGTTAAACTTGCACCATTTTAATCCGTTTTGTGTTTGTGAACGTTGCGGCGTGAACAAAAGGTGTCTGGGGGTCTCCCCCCAAGATATTAATTCGGGGCCTGTTAGTTTCCCCCAGATTGAATTTGATATGTGAGAAAGTGCTCGTAGAATATATTCCATACAGCTTATTTTATTCTTACTACCCTAATACCACAGAATAATACAATCAGAACGGAAACTCCCATAAGAGCCAACCCTGGTAAAAATTGTCAGCTAAAATCAGCAACACTCATCATGAAATCAGCTTGAAATCAGCATGATCTCTTGCTGATTGAACCTCTCAGCAAGCACTCAGCAAGCACTCAGCAAGCACTCAGCAAGCACTCAGCATGAGTCCATACTGAGCATTTTCTCAGCAATAAATCACCTTAAACTCAGCAGGCAACTTTTTGCTAATACAATCCAGTCAGCAAGAACTCAGCTTGAGTTTTTGCTGAGAGCTCTGTTGGTACAAAATCAACTAAAAATCACCTAACCTCTTTTCTCCCTTAGATTTGCAATTAATCACCGTGTATGCAAAGACATCAGGATGGGACGAATATTTCATTTATTTTCTTTGTTTTTTATTTATTTTCTTTAATTTTTATTTATTTTCTTTATTTTTATTTATTTTCTTTATTTTTTATTTATTTTCTTTATTTTTTATTTATTTTCTTTATTTTTTATTTATTTTCTTTATTTTTTATTTATTTTCTTTTTTTTAATTTTTTTATTTTTTATTTGATTTTTTATATTTTATTTAATTTATTTATTTAATTTATTTTTATTTATTTATTTATCTAATTATTACCTATTTATTATTCTTTATTTACCTCTACTTTTAAAAATTTATCTTTCAATTACATTTCACTTGTCTATTCGTGCCGGTATGCGCTACTTACTTTTTAACTACCTTAGACTTTTCCCTGAAACCGAATTGAGCCTTAAGCTGATTAGCTGTAACTTTATAATACGCTATTTTCGCCTCATACTCTCGGTAGCAGACGTGGCTCATCGGTAAGGTGCTCGACTCGCACCCGCGAGGACCCGGGATCGATTCCCGGATAAGCAGGTAAACTTTCGTCTTCATAATTTCGTTTCAAACATCTCATCTATGTTTCTCCATGTATTCCAGTGACTAATAACTATCTCTGAGTAGCGAAAGTTGGATAAGATGAGTGAAAAACGCCCAAATAATCGTTTCAGACGAGCGCAAATTTCTTTTAATTTATTATAGTAAAGCTTAACCGATGGGCTCGGTAACAGCGGCCTAGCAAATCTAACACTAAGGCTTGGTAAAATTCACCGCTATTAGTGGTGATCAATATGAGCCACTATTAGTGGTTAATTTCACCGATATTAGGGAGAATTCGCCGGCGGTTTTTTTTCCGTGTAGATAAATATTCGTACTCTGCGGTGTTAATTTTAAATCATCAAGAAATCAGCAAGAAATATGCAAGAAATCAGGTCTCATTTCTCACACTAAAATCAGCAAGAAATCATACTGATTTTTCTTGCTGATTTTTAGCTGAAGATTTTTACCAGGGAATGGAAGCAAGTTTGGAATTTAACGGTACCAATAGGCAACGCTGTGGTCCTATATCCCAACATGGCGGACGTGTGTGATTTGTGTTGAAACTCATTTATTTCTGTAAATTCTGGAAAGAAATCTTAAGTTTCCGGCCTCACTTTTATTCTATTGGCATTTCAGAGTGAAAATTTCGCGGATAATGTCCTATATTTTTTTTTTCGAGCGTGAATCCAGATGTAAACATCCTATATCCCAACATGGCGGACGCGAAATGAATTTGCTTCAAAATCCGACAGAGTTTCCGTTCTGCGATTGTATTATTCTGTGCTAATACTTTCTTTACGAAATCCACGCATTTTCTTCCTTTGGAGTTGGTCAATTTGAGCAAGATTTATAGAGAAAAATAATTAACTGGTTATTTTCTACTGTTTTGCAGGGAGTTGCCGTCGATGAATGGCGCATTCCACGAGCCGCCATCCTGCCCTAGACAAAGCTGCAATTAGACGGGACTTTTCCATTGTGACCAGCTTATTTGAGTCATTTGACCTATGTTGCCAGATCTTGCGGCTTTTCCCATAAGAACACATAGAAAAAGCCGTAGAATCTGGCAACACTGCATTTGACTGTCATCTGCCACTGCACGGAGCAAGATCGAGCCAAACTGGCCAGGATTCACCGGAAGCGTGTCACTGAAAAAGTGACGTGAGCCGCTCCTAAGCGGATGCAGGAATTTGTCTTTCTCTCACTCCCACTCCCGCCATTTGAATGCAAGCGTTAGAGAAGGATAGCAGAGGGGACTCCATCACATGCAGTGTTGCCAGATCTTGCGGCTTTTTCTATAAGTTCTTATGGGAAAAGCCGCAAGATCTGGCAACACTGATCACATGACTTTAGCCCCTATCTCCATCCTTCTCTAAAGCACGCGTTCAAATGGGAGGAGAGAGAGAGAGACAAATTTCTGTCTCCACCCATGGAGCTGCTCTCGTTCTATAATAAACCTGTTTAGTGATGACGTCACAATTAAAATTGGATCCAAACAAATACTCTTCCTCGCTCACTCTCGTGGATTTACTTTTAAGTAATCAGATTCAAATTTTTGAATGCAAATTCATGCTAGTTAACAATCAACTTTCTCACATTTTATTGCACCGTAAGATTCCTCGTACCTACCTTAAAGTATCTTTTCACTCCGATATAATTCATGAAAAATCACAAGCAGTAGCGTCATTTGCGGGGGGGGGGGGGGGGGGGGGGAGGGGGGTAACTGCCCCCTAAGGATCGGCCAAAAGTGAAAATGTGATTCCTTTTTTCTTTTTTCTTTTTTTTTTGTTTTTGGAGAAGAAAAAAAGTTATGAACTAAGATTTGGTGGTCGTTAACGAGTTTTGTATAGGAATTTAGGGCCGCAAACAACCCCGTAGGACTATTTAGGGCTCCCTATCTTACTCACGGTCTATTTCGGGCTTATCACCGCCATGACACTCAATCACCCTGTCTTCTCTTTGAATCGAAGCTATGAAACCGATGAGCCTGTAGGTATCCTAGAAGTCTGTGTCCATAAGAAACTCTGAGTAGTACAAGGACAAAACATAGGACTTTCTTCGATATAATGGTGACCGTAAATTAATGCGTGATGTTTCGCAAATATTGTTGTAAGTAACGTGTTCGTATTGTTAAGTAAAATCCGATGGTGTAATGAAGTCTGGGAGAACCTGATGTTTACTAACACAAATTTGCATTTGAAAATTTTGATCCTGCAGTTTCTTATGGGAGACCCCATATATGAGAGCGAGTGAGAAATTTTTTTTTCATTTTGTCATTTTTTTCGTGAAATCATACTAAGCAGGTCTATACCTATACAAAGTGTTTCACATAATCTGCTCACTGTGGTTTTCTTGAACGGGTGACGATAAAAAAATCTGAAAAATCGTTTTTACAGTAACTCGGACCTGAAGTTTTATTTAAAAATACTGCCACAACCCAACATTTGGTTTTTGGGGGGTTTTTAGGAGGGGGTACCCCCGTAATCTCGAGATTTTCAAATAGCAATTCCTATCTTGTGATACCTCATTTGAAAGAAGGTAAAATTCTAAGCATTTTGGCTTAAACCGGAAGACGATATCTTTTTTCGTTTTCGAGATATCGAAGGTCGAAGTTCGATATATAGGACCAATCTTCGAAAATTCTTAACTCCTACGGTAATAGTCGTAAAACAAAAAACTGCACATGTAAAATGCTCTACTTGATAAGTACTTTCAAGAAAAAAATACGATTTACAATCAAATAAACCGGAAGTCGACTTTTAGGCACCTTAACATTTTTGGAGGGAAAACCCCCATTTCTCAAAATTTTCAAACGGCAGCCCCTATCTCTTAATACCTCATTCGAAAAGGCGTAAAAAGTTGTGTATTATGGCGCTATCAAAAGTCCGATATCAATTTTCTAATTCGATTTATCAAAAATCGAAGTTAGATTTAGACCATTTTTCGACCCTGTAAAAAACGGACCTATCCTAGGTTGTGATACATCATTCAAAAGCACATAAAAAACCACGAATTTTAGTGCAAACCGGAAGTCAATACATTTATTTTGCGGTCGAGATATCGCAAGTCAAAATTTAAGGTAGGCCCTAACCAGAGACTAAACTTTGACTTGCGATATCTCGACCGCAAAATAAATGTATTGACTTCCAGTTTGCACTAAAATTCGTGGTTTTTTATGTGCTTTTGAATGATGTATCACACGATAGGATCCGTTTTTTACAGGGTCGAAAAATGGTCTAAATCTAACTTCGATTTTTGATATATCGAATTAGAAAATCGATATCGGACTTTTGATAGCGCCAAAATACACAACTTTTTACGCCTTTTCGAATGAGGTATTAAAAGATAGGGGTTGCCATTTGAAAATTTTGAGAAATGGGGGTTTTCCCTACAAAAATGTTAAGGTGCCTAAAAGTCGACTTCCGGTTTATTTGATTGTAAATCGTATTTTTTCTTGAAAGTACTCATCAAGTAATTAGAGCATTTTACATGTGCAGTTTTTTGTTTTACGACTATTTCCGTAGGAGTTAAGAATTTTCGAAGATTGGTCCTATATATCGAACTTCGACCTTCGATACCTCGAAAACGAAAAAAGATATCGTCTTCCGGTTTAAGCCAAAATGCTTAGAATTTTACCTTCTTTCAAATGAAGTATCACAAGATAGGAATTGCTATTTGAAAATCTCGAGATTAGGGGGGTACCCCCTCCTGAAAACCCCCCAAAAACCAAATGTTGGGTTGTAGCAGTATTTTTAAATAAAACTTCAGGTCCGAGTTACTGTAAAAACGATTTTTCAGATTTTTTTATCGTCACCCGTTCAAGAAAACCAAAGTGAGCAGGTTACGTGAAACACCGTGTATGTTCTGATGTTTTAGGGGTTGGGGTTGGGGCTATTGAAAAAAATTAAGTTTTGTCTCTATTTTGAGTTTTATTTTATTCTAAATATATGTGTTCAGAGCCATTTTTAGATCAAATGTTTGTTCACTCGATTAAATTCTTACATACTCTCTAATGGTCTTTTACTCTGGGCTGGGGTACAAACCCATGCTGAGGATGTCGTTATCGAACAAAAGAAAACCGTAAGAATTTTATTTAAGGTTATTCTATGGTAACCTCTTGGCGATTTTAGTCCGACAGATGGTGTTAGGTGTCGTCGTCTCTGAAAATAGCCGTTTTCGGACGGTTTTTGGCTATTTTCTCTGAACAGACGAGAAATAGACAAATAATCCATTCCGTCAGCACCTGCATAATTTTTTGCTTGGTTTTTTGAGCCGTACTTCCGGTTTGCACCAAAAGTCTTAGAATTTTATTTTCTTTCCAAATATGAAATAAAAATTGGGTCCCCATTTGAATAAGCATGAAATTTAGGGTCGTAAGGCCCCCCATGGAGGCTCCCCAGGTGGGGCAGAAGATCGGCGACCCCCCAAACAGATGTCCCCCTCGAAATATATTTTAGACGTGTTTCGGCGTTTTACGAAATTCGAAGCCGTTCGCGAGAAATTCGAGATGGTACATATTTTAACCGACACCCTGTATGTAGGTATTAGGGTATCAAGAAGCCATGAATGACTAGCAGGTCATTTGCCGTTCGTTTGCCAGGTAAACACAACATCCTGATACTGAATGGTTGGGAACATGTGATGAATCTGCAATCAGAATACTAGGAAGCCAGGAATGAGTAGTAGGTAGTTTGCCCTTACCTCACCTACATTGCAGTGTCCTCATACTCACAGAGCTACCTACTCCTCATTTCTGTCTCGTAATACTCCGATACAAACAATGCGTTTTACAACATATTTTTGCAATGTAAAAAGAGGCTCATTATTTATATTAGGAAGCCAGGAATTAGTTGAAGGTCATTTGCCTAGGCTGTACCGGCATCCTGATCATTGTTTGGAATATACGCTAAATACGCTCTAAATTGTATCAGTCTATCAGGAAGCTTGAGACGAGCAGCAGGTCGTTTGCCCTTCCCCAACATAACCTAAAAGCGGCATCTTGATACTTTTACATGTTTCAGAATATGTGGTCAAACGGCAAAACGTATTAGGATATCAGGAAGTGACAGACACGCAGCAGGTCGTTTGTCCTTCCCAATGTAACGGCATCCCGATCATTGAAAGGAATGAACGCTAAATACCTACTACTTTGTATCAGGATATTCAGCGGCTAGAGACGAAAAACAGGTCGTTTGCCCAACATAACCTATAAGCGGCTTCCTAATACTTTTACATACTTGAGAAAACGTGGTCAAATGGCAATATTTGTATCAGTCTAACATGGAGCCTGTGACGAGCAGCAGGTCGTTTGCCCTTCCCCTTTATAACCAAAAAGCGGCATTCTGATACTTGCCAATGCCTGAGAATACGTGGTAAACAGCAAGATTCGAATTGGGATATCAGGAAGCAAGAGACTAGTAGCAGTTCGTGTGTCATACATAACCTCTAAATGGCCTCTTGATACTTTTACATAGTCGAGAATACCTGGTAAAATGGCAATATTTGAAAAAAATCTATCAGGAAGCCTGTAACGAGATGCAGATCGTTGACCCTTTTCCAATTAAACCCTAAACGCGGCATCCTGATACTTTTACAGGCTCGCGAATACGTGGAAATACGGAAATATTTGTATTGGAGTATCAGAAAAAGACAGAAGGAATAGCAGGTCGTTTGCCCTTCCCACCATAACCTAAAGGCGGCGCGGCATCCTGATACTTTTAAATGCTGGTGAATGCATCGTCAAAAAGCAATATTTGTATCAGGATATTAAGACGATAGAGACGTGTAGCAGTTCGTTTGCTCTTCACCATCATAAACTATAAACGGATTCCTAATACTTTTACATACACGAGAATACGTGATAAAACTGAAATATTTGTATCAAGATATCAGGAAGCTAGAAACGAGTAGCAGGTAATTCGCCGATCTTCGTACTGCTATTTGCATCCCTGAGAATGAAGGCACTGCAAATACGAACGGCAAACGACTTACTACCCGTTCCCACTATCCTAATATTTTCGTCCTATTTTACCGTATTTTCACTACTTTTACAGTTCCAATATTTCATGGAGCCGGTCAACGGGCACGTCCTAATACTTAGCAAGACTCGAAACATCCTAATACTCCACGAAGCATAGTATAATATTGGTTAAAATACGCACTAAATATTAGGAAAGTGGAAACGGGTAGCAGGTCGCTTTCCCTATTCCGTAATGCTGTTTGCATCCCTGAGAATGAAGGCACGGCGAAAACGAACGGCAAACGACCTGCTACCCGTTCCCACTATTCTAATACTTTGGTGCTATTTTACCGCATTTTCACTGCTTTTACAGTTCCAATGCTTCATGGAGCCGGTCAACCGGCACGTCCTAATACTTAGCAAGATTCAAAACATCCTAATACTCCACGAATTATAGTATGATATCGGTTAAAATACGCACTAAGTATTAGGAAAGTGGGAACGGGTAGCAGGTCGCTTTCCCTAATCCGTAATGCTGTTTGCATCCCTGAGAATGAAGGCACTGAGAAAACGAACGGCAAACGACCTGCTACCCGTTCCCACTTTCCTAATACTTTGGAACTATTTCATCGTGTTTTCACTGCTTTTACAGTTCCAATGCTTCATGGAGCCGGTCAAACGGCACGACCTGCTACTCCTCTCTTGCTTCCTGATATCCCAATACGAATCTTGCCGTTTTACTACGTATTCTCAAGCATTTGAAAGTATCAGAATGCCGCTTTTTTGTTATAGTGGGGAAAGACGAACGACCTGCTGCTCGTCACAGGCTCCATGTTAGACTGATACAAATATTGCCATTTGACCACGTATTCTCGAGCATGTAAAAGTATTAGGAAGCCGCTTGTAGGTTATGTTGGGCAAACGACCTGTTTTTCGTCCCTAGTCTCCTAATATCCTGATACAAATTAGTAGGTTTTTGCGTTCATTCCTTTCAATGATCAGGATGTCGTTACATTGGGAAGGACAAACGACCTGCTACTCGTCTGTCACTTCCTGATATCCTAATACAAGTTTTGCCGTTAGACCACATATTCTGAAACATGTAAAAGTATCAGGATGCCGCTTTTAGGTTATGTTGGCGAAGGGCAAACGACCTGCTGCTCGTCTCAAGCTTCCTGTTAGACTGATACAATTTAGAGCGTATTTAGCGTATATTCCATACAATGATCAGAATGTCGGTACTGCCCAGGCACACGACCTCCAACTAAGTCCTGGCTTCCTGATACAAATAATGAGTATCTTTTCAAACGCATTATAAGTATCGGAGTATTACGGAGACAGAAATGAGGAGCAGGTAGTTCTGTGAGTATGGGGACACTGCAATATGGGTTAGGTAAGGGCTAACGACCTACTGCTCATTCCTGGCTTCTTGGTACTCTGATTGCAGATTCATCACATGTTCCCAACCATTCAGTATCAGGATGTTGTGTTTACATGGCATACGAACGGCAAATGACCTGCAAGACATTTATGGCTTCTTTATACCCTAATACATATTTTGCCGTTTTAACACGTATTCTCAGTCATGTAAGTCAGGATGCCACAAATAGGTTAGGTTGGGGGGGGGGTATAAAACCTTCTGCTTATTCCTCAGTTCCTGGTATTCTGATCTAATTTTTCTGCTCTTTCCATAACAAACATTTAAGTATCGGGAGTGTGGGAGAGTGAACAAAAATTCTTAGCAAAACTAGAGATCCACCTTTCAAAGGGTCCAAGGGGCCCTCCAAAGAACGAACAAAGAAAATAAAACCAAAATTGATTTAGTTTTTATTAATTTATACTTTCTTACATTTAGATGTTTAAAAACTATACATAAAAAAAAAAAAAAAAAAAAAAAAAAAATATACAGAATATAAGCAATAAAAAAAGAATTGATTTATCACACCACGTTGCGATGATGATCAATAATTGATGAAATTTTAATTCCACCAAAATCTACACGTTGACATGAGGGATGGTTGAATAATTTTATTTATTCTTTACAGTACTTATCTAAATACAGTACTAAATAACATGAAGATCAAAACGTTCAATTAAATTAAACAGATACAAAGTGATAATTCACACGGGATAACTCCGACACGTGTGTGTGTGTGTTAGAGAGAGAGAAAACAAATGAAACTTGGACTTGGATTTAGACGCAGTCAGTGGAGAATCCTTCAGCAATGAAGTCTCATTGGCTTCAAAGTACAGGAAAGAAATTCATACAGCGCATTAACCAGATTTTTCCCCCCAAAATAGAGCATGGAAGAGAAATGAAAAAAAATACATGAATATGTAATTTCATTTACAACTTAAACTAGAAACAAACAAAAAATATAGATGGTGCAACTACAGTAAGAAGACAGATTCGGCTGGGAAAGAAAGGAAAAAATAACATAATTCAGACCAAAAACACATTTTGCCGGTTAACAAGAATCTGATCAGGGAAAGAAAAACTAATGCTGATGGCAACAAAAGAGACCATCGATAGTCGAAGTGTAAAATCACGCACCAGGTATCAGCATTTTCTACAATTTCAAGAGGCAGATCCAGGGATTTGTCTTTCCTTCTCTTTGCTTATTTGAGCACAAGAAAAGAATTGAGATAGCAGCAAAAATCATATAATCCCTTCTGTGTCCTTTTCTATCACATGTACACCAATGCTCCGAGAAAAATGGAGGGGGGAGGGAGAGAGAAGGAGAGAGAGAGAAAGAAAGAGAGACAAACTACCAGATCAGCTTCAGAGCTTATCATTAGAGAAAGTCTGTAAAAGATTCTAAAGGATCAAACAAAAGGATTAAACAAGAGACAACAGAATTTAGTGAAGTTAAATAAATGTTGTCTAAAGTTTCATCTGAATCAAAGTAAAATTGGTTAAATCTGTTTAGTTTGTCAATCAAGTGGAAATTGAATGTAGGGTTCTACTTTCAGGTTATCTGGACTCACATTAAGAATATAAGTAATAGTTTCATTCCATTTTCTTATTTGTTTTTTTGTCGTTTGCTTTTTGCCCTAGATTTTACCATGAGTCGAAATGGATACAAACAGGAGTCGCTACTGCAAATGGAGTTGTTTATCACGGGTGGATCCAGGCATTTCTCTGCCCATCTAAATGTATGCGTTGGACAGTGTTGCCAGATCGATGGTAAAAAGCCGTATCGTCCCCATTTAAATCAATGTAAAATGTACAGCTTTTTCACCCCAATTTGGCAACACTGGCGTTGGAAAAGGACAGAGAGATAGTCATTTAATGACTATACCCTTTGTTCTTTTTTAACACAAGCGTTCAAATGGGTTGAGAGGTAAAATGACAAACTTCTAGATCCATTTCCATTTGACAAAGTGGTTTAGAGCGATGTCATGATGCAGTCTTAACGCTTCAATCCATCACTCTGAACATTCAGTTTTGGGTCACTTAGCCACGACTAGTTTATAATAGTTACTTCCTATTTTTGTTAATAGTTTCTTGAATAGAGTACATAATATCTTTTAAAAATCGGGTAGTAAAGAAAAAAAATTCATTGACAAACTATGTAAGACAAAAAAAAAAATGGGACGAAATAAATGCAAGAGCAAATATTGCATAGCAAAGGTCTTAAATTAAGATCAACAAAAATTCTTGCAATAGGTACCGCCGTAAGAACCAGGACATTTTTTGGTGGATCAGCGAGATGACATCGGTCATTACAAAATACACTGCTCTTTGATCCGAAACAAAAGTTCAGCATCAGCTTGCTGATACGGATTCCTGCGAGTGCATTTCAATACAATAGTACAGGTGATACACTTTGTTGAAGCAGCTTTCAAAAAGTTAAGACCAAAAAAAATAAAACGGCATTTCTGAACGTACAATTCTAGGAAAATAAAAAGGAAATTTCAGCAGAGGCAAAAAATTACTAGATGTTTGCTGATTCCTTCAAAGCAAAGGAATATTAAACGATTATTTCAAATCGATATTAAACGATTATTTCAAGTCGAAGAATGAGTGTGATGAGTGAAACTAAAAAAAACGGCTCTTATTCTATTGGCTTTGATGGAAAATCAAGTTATGTTGAGCTGTTCATCTACAATCATTGTGGGAGCTTACAAGGCTGTACGTCGGTGTGGTGGAAGATTGCTGTTTCACACCAAGATCTGCGGCCCACGGAACTTTGGGAGTAATCGATGACTTCTAGACAAATGAATCCTTAATTTTGGGTAGTCAGACCATATAAAAAAAAAAAAAAAAACAAGCAACAACTTGACTAAACAGAAACAAATGTAACGGGAAAATGATGGAAAACACGCAAAAAGAATTTCAGTGAGGACGATTTCATTCAAATTGCAGCCATTTTTGAATCAAAAAATTTAAAAATAAATGATGAAATAATTTCAAAATGCAAAGAAAGCCACTATTTCTACACACTGCAACACTGTCACACTGTGATTCCTGTCTTTACAGTGTATCAGAGTCGTGGCTCTCTCCAAGTTTTTAAATTGTTTTTTTTTTATTTATTTTTTTAAATTTATTGAGTCGAAAATGACTGCACTTTCACCAAACATCCTCAACAAATACACTACATCCTCACTACATCCCCACCTAAGTTCTTTTTGCGTGTTTTCAATATTTTCCTATTTCACCTGTTTCTTTTATATCAACAGAGTAAACTACAATCTAAGTTCCGCAGACCATAAACCTTCAGAAGTCAGTGGAGACATTAAACAACAGTACAATTTTGATGATTCATTAAAACCGTCTGTGATGGTTAAAATTTGCAGAGATCAATGTTATCACCCAACATGATCATTCATTATGCAGCTTTTACAACATTTAAAGACGTATTTTCTATAAGATTCTCCAATTTTTGCAAAGAGCTCTGCTAACATGGAATCACCCTTATTTACGTTTAACAAATGCGGCCATTTTGGGAAAAAGGGCGGATAAAACAAAAAGTCTGCTATTCAGACAAAAGCCTCTATTGCATCACAATGCTGAATTCTCATAAAGAACACACCCATTCTTTCATGAGGCCCTTTTTTCAGAAAAAGCATCAATTGAAACTGCACACTCATTTCCCTCAAATCATGGTACTAAGACTTCAAAAAAAAAGTACCCTGATTGAGAAATTATTATTGTTACATTGTTCTGTTGCTTTTAACAGAATTTTGGATTTTTCATGACGTACTTTAGAGAGTCATTCTGTTTAGTTCTTAAACACTTGAAAGCCGCTAAATTGTTTAAAGGTTATCAAGATTTAAAAGCGTCAAAATTTTGACCAGGGTACTTTCTTTCAAGTCATAGTACATCAACTATCAAAGTAAAAAAGTATTCAAGTGAATTTCATTGATTCAAGCAAACAGAATTCTGAAAACAATGGGGATGAAAAACAAAAAACAAAAATGAGTTCTTGATACTGAGTAAGTTAAACGCAGCAATTAACTTAAAAAATAAACTTCTTTTTTCAAAAAAGGCACTGATTAATGTGACACCTGGGTCAATCTATATAAAACGAGTGATACTCTAAACACATTCGAGAGGCCTAGTGCAAAAGGGATCTGAAAGCACTTTTTTTCCACTCATAAAAAGTGAAATCAAAGTTACTGAGTTACTATGATTTAAATGTGGGGAGTTTAACTTCAAAACGTAATTGGAAAGCGTATTAACAAGAATTTTAAGAGCGCCTGTTCCTCAAACATCTTAATTTTTTCAAACAAGTCAACAAGACCCAAGTAAAGTGAGTTTTTTACTAGGCTTTGTTCCTCGGCTTTAAACAAGACGATAGAAAAGTTTGCTTCATTAAAAATTAATTCTTTACAACAACTTGCCACCTCATTTCTAAAGAATTAAAATTTATAAAGTTTAAGGGGGAGAAAAAATGGCGGACAGAAGCATAAGTGCAAAATAGTGGCGAAAAATCGCTAACTCTTCCTATTTAACGAAATGTAAAGTAGGCTAATTGTACTAGGCACTTCTGGCAATACTGGACAGAAGTTTCAGGAGTATCACGTCTACATGGATTGACCCATTTATTTTTATAATTAGTTTTTTATACAATTTGAAAAAAAGCCTAATAGATGCTAGGTTTTGAGTAATAACCAGTTGATTCAACATTGGTTTAATTAGAGAAGGGGATATTTTCCTGAAAATCAGGCAAAATTGATGCCACATAGAACAGCAATAAATTTTATTTCACAAAAAAAAAAAAAAACAGTCTACACATCGAAACGCACAAGATTCGTATGGATCCAATTTTTAAAATTCCAGCTTTAAAATGAATTCTGCAAACGTTTAAAAGAAGAAGATAAATTAGTGCCATTTACACCTATTCAACAACAATAGGATAAGATTACAGCGATTCTTTTACCTGAAGGATGAGCAACGGAAGAAGAGAGGTTTGCCATTCTCTAGGTGAAAGTTCTCCCTATCCACAACATAATCTGATTACAATCCAAATGGGGCTCTTGCTAACTTTTTTGCCACATATAAGTAATTGAATAGTTTATTCAAGCGTTAAAACCAGCGAAAATTTTGATCAGCAAATTAAGAAGTTGCGAAATTCTCTCACAGACTCACAAAATGACATTAAAGTTTAGGGCGAAATGGGGGAGCTACGCAGGTGGAGCTTGTTTCAGAGGTGTAGGCGCACCTACACCATAATCTTTGGCGAATTTTCAATTTTTATTCCTTCAAATCAATGCCGAATTTGCCCCTGACTATATTTTTTTGTGTTTAAAGTGTTCCTCATTGAAAAGTGAACCCTCAATTTAATTTTCATTCATTTTCATCGAGCAATATCAGAAATAATGTTGACAAATTCCAAAGATTATTGGTCTAGGTGCACCTACACTTCTGAAACGAGCTCTACTATGGAAGATTCATATCTAATTTGAGGCTTTCCTCTGTGTGTTTTTACAGAGAGAGAGAGAGAGAGAGACAAATTGGATAGGGGTCTCCTATATACCTGCGAAGCTCCGCCATCTTTGCTCTTAAATGGCATAGCTACACAGGTATGATGGGGGATTCCTAACTAATTTGTAACTCTCTAAAGGGACAAACAAACGGAAAGCCTCAACTTGGATAGGAATCTCCCATGGTACCTGCGTAAATCCATCATTACGCCTTAAACTTTAAAGTCATTTTGTGAGCCTTCCAGTGAATTTCGTAATTATTTAATGCGCTCACCGTAATTTTCACTGGCTTTAACGAAAGAAGTAACTAAGTATTCAATCGCTTGAGTGAATTTTTTAATTTTTTAATGCGCTCATCGTCATTCTTTCCAGTTTTTACGCAAGAATTAACTATGTATTCAAATGTATACGGCAAAAGTTAGCTAGAGCCCCTTTATATCAACAATTTGAGCTCACTTCACATTAAGGGCACACCTGAAATGTTAATGATTGCGCTTTCTTAGACACCTAATGTTTCAAAAATGTTTCGTTTCTTTCTATTTTGTTTATTTTTTAATTTTGTTCAACAAATTTTGAAAAAAAAAAAAAAAAAAAAAAAAAAAGTCAATTTACTTCTTAAAACACAAAAGATGTACAGAATATTTGCGTTTGAAAAAATGTTTGGGAAACATATTGTGAATGTTTATATGAGGCACTCTTAAAAGCCACTACTTGAAAATCTCTTGAAAATCTTTTCCAGACGATTTGAAAATGTTTCGTTTCTGCATCAGCGATACTAGAATAGAACATTTTTACAACAATTTAAACATTCTTCAACCCTTGTAAGAAATATTTTGATTTTACTTCTTTGATAAAAGTTTGGAAAGCTTTACAAAAACATTTTGAAAACATTGAAACTATAAAAAGTTTGGAAACTCACAAGAAACTAAAAAAAAAAAAAAAAAAAAAAATTAGGTAAACTTAAACATTCCCGAAACATTAGCAAAACATATCAAAAACGATAGAATGTTTTCAAAATTCATAAAACGTTTAAAATACAAACTTTGAACCGCCAAAACAGTTTGAGAACAAGTAGAAAACCACCATCAGGGTTATTACCTTTTGAATTCCTGGACTTTAATTGTTGTGTTTAACCAAATTATTTTGTACTTAGAACTATAAATGAATAAAGTTTGAACATTGCAGGGTGTCTGAGAATACAGAGAACTTTTTTGAAAGAATGGCTGCTGAGTTGAAAGACGTTTTAACGTTTTGGAATTTGATACCTTTAATACATTAATGTTACTAAGTTTATTGATACTTAATCTACTTGAAACAATTCACTTAAATACAGACTAAAATTAAAAAAGGTATTTAAGTTGAAGCAGTATTTTTGAGCATGAGCGATGGTGAAGCGAGAAAACTTCTCAAAAGGAAACGAAAAAACACTTGTTCTCTGGTGGATCCAGGAATCTGTCTTTCTCTATACATAGAACTTGTGCATTTGAAAAGGACAGATTATCCTTTTCCAAAACATGCGTTCAAAAGGCCAGAGAGAGAGAGAGAGAGAGAGAGAGAGAGAGAGAGAGAGAGAGAGAGAGAGAAGGACGATTTACTGCATTTGCCAGTGCTTGTTCCTTTTCTCTTGGTACTTTGAGTTTGGGGAGGAGGACTGCTGTGGCCAACGAGCTATAGCAATAAAGAGGATTTGCAGGGCGACATATTGAAACTTCACGAAGGTAGCCATAATGGAACGCTTATGGACGTTTTTCACAAAGACTCCGTTTGGTTACCTCACTTTTTTTAACCTTTAAATCTTTGAAAAAAAATTTGAAAAATACATTTGACATTGGTTATAAGCTTTAAACAAAAACGCAAGTGTTTTAGAGTAGCTATCTGGACAGAGAAATGCAAATGACTTGTTTCTTTTGGAAGGATTTGCACGATTAATAAACTGACATATAACAGAAACAAGCAAAATTTGCTCACCTGGATGGTTGTATTAAAATTCCGACTACAGATTGTCACTATTAAAATGTTTGTACTTTTGTTTAAAACGGATTTCCACTGGATTAATTACAGCTTTTGATTTAAATTTAAAAAAAAGTGAGGCAAGCAAACCAGATTCAGATGGCTCATGCTGTCACACTTTGGGATAGGACTTATAACACGTATTGCCCCATATATCGCTATAACTCCTTGCACTCAATACTTTCGCATTCACACAAGAGAAAATAACTATCAACGGACAAGTTTTTGAGCTTTCTGCCTTCGTGACAACAACCATTCAACAAGATACAAGACCAAGCTTTAACCGTTATAGAGGAAGACACAATATTTCAACAGGCTCATGCAAAAACGTCCCATGTCCAAAATAGTTTTATCGAGAGGACAAATATAAAAAAAATTAAAAAATTAAAAATTAAAGAAAACTGCCAAGACAAGGGAAATAGGATCAAGAAACCGAGGAACAAATCTGATCAGAACTCAAATAGACACAGCGTCTTCCTAAGAGTGATGTACGTCACAAAGTACAAAAAAAATGGACGATGGACGTTTTCGCTTCAGCTTGTTTATTTGTGCCTCCTCCCCAAATCAATCACCAGAAGACAACCTTAGAAAGAGTCCTTAAGGTTACTCTAACTGCCCTATTCCTGATTTGAGCAAATAGAGCCCGATTAAACTGAAAATATCATTTTCTCTTCTTTTATAGGAGAAAAAAAAGGTAAGCAAGAGATTCCTTACTACTACAGTACAATGACCTTTAAAGCTGAGTCCCAAGCTCAAATGTTTTTAGAAAAGTTTCTTAGCAGTTTTTTTGACAGCTTGGTTTGGAAGGTGCACCCTCAAGTCTCACAGTGTTGACTCATTGTCATTTGAATTTTTAGTTGAAAAACGATTTAAAGGTGCCTTGGAAATTGAAACACATACAGCCAAGAGGTCCTTCAGTCCAACATCGCAAATACAACTGAAATCACGGAAAACTCATTTCACATAATTATAACGAGTTATAACTTTTTACTTTTTAGTTACAAGAATGAAAAACATGAGCTAACTTTTATCTTGCTTGGCTAGAGTCATTGTTAAAAACAAAAAAACTAAGTCTGAAGTTTTCGACAATGAGGCCTTTTTTTTTATGAAAGCACAGATGAATTATTATATTACAGGGAGATTGTACATTAAATATGTAATGGATACATTTTGTAATTTTACTTATATTTTCATAACTTGATTATTAATTAATTTTCAGCTTTTAAGAATTCTGCAAAGAACAAGTTTTTATAGATTTCGTAAAATTTGGCATTGGAGGAAGAATTTTCTTTTCGCAGAAAGGGTCTCAATATAATATTTTAATTCTGTTTTTTCGTTTTTTTTTTTTTTCCCTTCTATAATAACCAACCTTCTAAAGCTGCCTGAAACTTTCTGTTAAGAAAATATTCTGATAATAAGACCTCAGTTCCAACCAGTATCATATTTGCAGTTAATGGTTGCATTGGACTAAGGCTTTCTTGCCAAAAATTACAATTTTGAACTTTCTATAAGCATAGAAAACAAGGGACTAAGGCCGGATTACATCAAATCGATAGTATCGCAGAGTGGCCAAAATTTAGGCAAAACATCATTTTCATATAAGGACCAATTACATTGTCAGCAGAAAACGATTCAGTCTGGAAAATCAGCTTCCGAGCGAAGGACTTTCTTTTAGAAAGGTCATAGTACCTGCAGTTTTTAAAAATAAAAGTTAAACATGACTAAAACTGGTTTCAACCACGCTTACAGATATAAATGGAAAAGTTAATTTGGAAAAATGCGTTTACGAAATAGATAATGATGAAAAATGAAGAAATAATAAAAAAATAAAAATTAAAATAGAATGAAGAAAATACATTTTTGCACACTTCTAATGAAAAGAGAAATCACAGATATTTTTTTAGGTTACAGCAAAACTCAAGACGGAAATTATAGTATTACAAATGATGTCACTAAGCCAGTCATGATTCGCACTACCTTCCAATGGGTCAGTTGCGCATTTTTGCTTCCTGGGCAGAAATAATTGATCCTATTTTCCAATGGGTCAGTTGCGCACTTTTGCTTCCTGGGCAGAAATAATTTATTCTATCTTCTAATGAGTCAGTTGCGCACTTTTGCTTCCTGAGCAGAAATAATTGATTCTATCTTCTAATAAGTCAGTTGCGCACTTTTTTTTCCTGGGCAGAGATAATTGATTCTAAGTCAGTTGCGCACTTTTTTTTCCTGGGCAGAGATAATTAATTCTATCTTCTAATGAGTCAGTTGCGCACTTTCTCTTCCTGGGCAGAAATAATTGATTCTATCTTCTAATGAGTCAGTAGCGCACTTTTTCTTCCTGGGCAGAAATAATTGATTCTACAGCAAAATAAAGCGAGGAAACCAGTAGAAATAATGAAAACTCCTAAAACTTTCTCTCCACTTCTAATGTAGAAAAAGCAACTATAAGTTGAGATTCATTGTTAAATGAATTTGAAAACTCCTAAAACTTTCTCTCCACTTCTAATGTAGGAAAAGCAACTATAAGTTGAGATTCATTGTTAAATGAATTTGAAAACACCAGAAACGGCGCGAAATTGCCGATTGCACAATAGCATGGTTTGTACTAGTGTTTCTAACTGTTGGTTAATTAGTTCACATTACCAGAATGGAGACTAATTACACCGACCGCAAATGGAATGATTTCCTTCAGACCTAAGACTTCTCAATGGTTGCAATGGCATGCAAATTGACTACTTCCAGATACCGGTCACCAGATGTCCAATACTATTATGCAAACACCAGTTTTTCGCCAAACGCAAACCTTTTCAAAACGCTCAAAATTTGTGCAACTTTCAAATCCTTTTAATTCACAATCTCGTGGCAAAAAAAAAATTATATAAAAAAATCTGTAAGTTCCTTTTATTGAGCACTTCAAGAAAATGAAATAAAAAAAGATGCACAACAAACCCATTCACTTAAAGCAGCGGAAAAAGGAAGGACATATTATACTCATTAACTGTGATCTGTTTACCTAAAATGTCTGATGGGAAAGGATATTGGGGGAGGATTCAGGGGGAAAGAATCAAGCGATAAAAATTCAAGCTCTCTCAGATGAATGAACAGAAAAAAGCAAACGGAAGAGAAGAGTTCAAAGGAGAGTTAGCTGATGCGAGTTCTCGTTCGAGAGGGGGGGGGGGGGGGGGGGGGGGAAAGTTCAGATTTAAAATAAACCGAGCACTGCTGAAGATCGCTGGACTCTGTGATCGATGAGTTGACTGAGAATTGATGTGAATATTTTGCCCGCATTTTGGCAATGATTCACCATTGACAGGAGTAACAGGCTGACGAAAATCTACAACAAACAGATACAAATTGTAAGTCAAACAAACGATTTTTACGCCTTAACGACATAGTGTGTCTGGCTGTTATGAAAGTAAAACCAGGTTTTCTCATCATAAGATACCTTTCTCACCCTCCTCGCAAACTATCCCACGTACTTTAACTTGCTGATTTCAAATTCGGCCTTAGTTAACACTCAAAACTCATACTTTTTCTGGAATTTCGAATTTACGTAAAATCTAGGTCATTTTAATGAAAACTGATAGCATTTTTGAAATCAGCGTCTCAAAATACATCAGTTTGCGATGATGAAGTGAAATTGTAGGCGTAGAATTATTCTAAAACACTAAAAATTGGTAAAATTAACACTGATGGATGGTGAATATTGCAGACCCATTATGTCCTTTTAGATGCTTACTTCAAACAATTGCTAGCTTCGATAAGTCTGACACAGTGATGGGCAAAATCATTTTTAGAATAATCATGAATAATTAACTAAAATTATTCATGGTTATTCAAAAATTATTTTTGCCCATCATTGGTCTAACACAAACGTTTTCTTTGAACCAACGGGCTATACCAATAGAGAGGATCTATTTATTTATTTTTATTTTTTTATTTATTCTAATATGGAATTTTTTTTTCATCTATCGAATATGAGTTTGAAACACCTCAGAGGCAGCCATAACGGAAATCTCTTATGGACATAAGAATGTCTTATGGACATTGTCACACAGCCTCGGTTTTTTAGCTTCATTTTTTCAACCTTCTAAGTTTCAAACAAAAATTGCAACGAATCCATTTGAAATTGGTTTTAAACAAAAGTGCAAGTGTTTTAAAATGGCTACATGAACACAGAAATCGATATATCATTTTTTTGGGAAAGGTTCATACCCATACGATAAATAAACTGACACATGGCAGAAACAAGCAAAATTTTCTCACCTGGATCGTTCCTGGATCGTTGCATTAAAATTCTGTGTCCAGATAGCCACTCTAAAACACTTGCACTTTGGTATAGAACCAATTTCAACTGAATCAATTACAATTTTTGGTTTAAGGTTAAAAAAAAATGCGAGGGAACAAACCAGAATCAGCTGTCACACTTTGGGACAGGACTTATAACATGTATTATAATATGTAGATCTCTCCGTTGGTATAACTCGTTGTTTCAAACTAATGAAATTGTGATTCTTATGAAAAATTATACTAGAAAATGGGAGAAGCATTGAAACATTTGAAACTTTGTCAGGACTGCTTTCTACCTTCGAAAAAGCCTTTAAAAAACGGGAAGATAATATAGTTGCTTGCCACATGCTCAAAGAGTAACAGTCTATCTGGAGTCATTATTTAGGGTCAGATTAGATAATTTCAGGAGCGAAGTACAAGATCACTTGCTATGGACCAAAAAAATTCTTTTTCCAAAGACAAACGACCTTTTAAGGACCCAATAAAGCAGAGTATTCACCCAACTCAGAAGTTAAACAATGCCATGGCTTACAAATTTGCTAAGTTCATGAAAAAAAAAACAACTTGATTCGTTACAAATTTGTCAAATAAATAAAAATATAATCAGGAAATGAAGCTAAAAACATTTAAAGTAGTAACAGCAGGACATTTCAAAACTTTACTCTTTCATTATAAACCACAAAAAAACACCAACTAAAGGTTAATAGGTTTGTAAAGTTTTTTAGGTTATTTTTTCATCTTGCATGTGTATTTATGGGTTGATAATGAAACAGTAAAGTTTAGAAACGTCCTGTCGTTTGTTTCTAAATTAAATGTTTTTAGCTTCATTTCCCATTAACATATTTTTTTATTTGCTAAGTTCTGCATATTCTGGAAAACATTTGCCAAAAGCAAATGACAAAATCTTGAAGACTATTGTCTAAAAGACCACCTTAAGATTTTCTTCTTATCTAATAATGAATAAGGCTTCGAAGGCCATATAATAGATAAATAACCCAAAGCAGTTTGCAAGTATAAAGCTTGGCACACAGGCATCATAGATCTTAATCTTGCATAGTTTTATACTCAAAGCCGTTTCCAAAAAAGGGGCCCATAAAATCAAAGGTACGCTCTTCAGACGCAAGTCTCAATTCAATCACAGAATCACAGTGGTGATTTTTCAGGAAGAGCGCACCCGCTGTTTTATAAGGCCTTTTCCCGGAAATGGTCTTGAATAATTTTGTTTTGCGCTTCCGCCCTTGTGATTCTTTAAAACAAATAAATGAATTCCACTGAATGAGCGAAAACAAATTGACGAACTTACCTCAAAAGATTCATTTGAGTCTCAAGCAACATACACGTACATTTTTCTGGGGGAAAAAAAAGAAAATTAGGATAAAAGATAAAACTCGAAACATTCAACAGCTTTAATTAAGTACATTAAAATATAATGCAGGAGGTTACAAGGTGGTAAGAAACAATGCTGCGAAGTTTTGTGAAAACTGATTGATTGTTACAAGAACTCGGTTAAAGAATATCTTGATTGTAAAAAATATTTAATAAATCAGCGGAATGGGGCTCTAACTTATGCTAATCGCGATTGCACAAATTGTACAAGTGTAAAATCCAGGAAAAATTATGATGAGCACATTTAAAATTTACGAGGTTTACTCACAGACTCACAAAATGACTGTGCGGTTTAAGGCATAGTGGCAGAGCTACTACACAAGGACCATGGGAGATTCTAATCTAATTTAAGGCTTTCCTCATAGTGTTTCTATGGAGAGAGAGAGGGAGAGAGAGAGAGACAACTTAGATAGATATCTCCTAAGATACCTGCATAGCTCTTCCATTCTGGCTCTTAATTGGCAGAGCTGCGCAGTTATCATGGGGGATTCCTGTCTAATTTATCACTCTGCCTATGGAAGCACTCGTAGGAAAACCTTAAATTAGATAGGAATCGCTCTTGGTAACTGCAAAGCTCCACCATCACGCCTTAAACTTTAAAGTCGTTTTGTGAGTCTAAGAGTGAATTTCATAATTTTTTAACATACTCATAGTAATTTCTACTGGATTTTATTCAAGAATCAACTATTCAATGGGTCTGTTGCAAACTTTTGCTACAACGACAGAGTGTATAATCTTATGTAAAATCGCCTGAAAAGTCTATTGGTGGCAAGAGGCGTCTACTGAAATCCAAGACGGCGGATAAATATCGAGCAATCTGCATGCATGCACCGTGAACATCCGAGGATGGCCAACTTTGACAACCTCACTGGAGGTAGAGGTTATTTGTTTGTTTACGCTGTGATTGATTGTAATCGATATTGTAAGGTTGGCTATCCTTGGATGTTCGTGGTGCATGCATACAGATTGCTTGATATTTCTCCGCCATCTTGGATTTCATTAAATGCCTCTTGTGAGTTTATTTATTGCATTTTATGACTTTCTGATGCCACCAATGGACTTTTCAGGCGATTTTACATTAGATTAAATACTCTTAATAATCGTTGTAGCAAAAGTTTGCAACAGACCCATTGCTTATAGTAAAAGTTAGCAAGAGCTTGATTGTAATTACTGTATTCCTCAAGCAAAATTTATTGGACACATAACAAGGCTAGGCCCTGGCCGCTAGGGTTGCGAGATGTTGATTTTGTTACTTGGCAATATTCACGAAGACAACTTCATGACAGAGTGAAACTAATCAGTAAAAGTGATAAAACTGTCATGGATAGCGAAAGCCAGCAGGGCGATCATTTACTTCATCGCTAAACCAATCGTTAAGACTGTGTATGAGTGATTCTATTGGTCGAATATTGTGAAATTTAGCCGTTGCTATGGTAACCATCGTTATAGTGTCCGTTTTTTAAAGGTTACTCGTGAATAGCCTTTATTAAACGAGACTATTAACGATGGTTACCATAGCAACAGCCAAGTTTTACAATTTTTGACCAATAGCATCACTCGTAGATAGTTTTAACGATCGGTTTAACGATAAAGTAAATGATCGGCCCGCTGAAGCCAACTAAATATGTACAATGAAACGAGAGACAAACAGAGGCCTAGCACATGCTATTCTTCCTGTGTTATGAAAGTGAGGCAAGTGAAATTGGTTACGCTTTTCTTTGGGGCTCAATAAAACAAGAGCTCAGCAAAACAACAGTCGCCAACTATTTTTCCATTTTTTAAATTTAGAAACGGTGTATTGGAGCCACTATTTGGTGGCTACGGTGCAAGTCATTCATAGTTGATACAATGAGTGATTTGACAAAATCGCAAAAGAGCGTCACACCAGTTAAAAATAAATAAGCATAAGTACTAAACACGTTTTGTGCTTCTAGGAATTCACCAACAGTAGAACAGCCTCGCGCAGTAAGAGCTACTTTGCCCCCATAAGGAACGGTGCAAAGTCTGAATTTTGGAACAATGGTAAATGGTTATTAGGTTTCAAGGCAGTGCATTTATTAATTGAATCGCTGAGACCTACACATTGTTTCAGGAACTTTTCCCAAAATGTTGACATTTGTAAAGTAATTATGCCTGAAATCCTACTCGTGGTTAGGAAGGACAACTCGTGGATTTGGAACAACGAGTGCGTTGTTTACGGCATACTTAATTACTTAATGCTCTCGAAGATACATAGTAATACTGTTGAATAGTGAACATTGCTCCAATTGAAATCAACCTAATTTTTTACTTTGAAGTCGACATTTTAATTAATTGCAGCTTATAATCTTGAAATAATTGAACTGAAACCGTAATACTGTTTAAAAAAACGTCAATTAACACCGTGACGAAAACCTAACCTGTATCCATCACTCAAAAGTATGCAACTGTTGGCTGTTGTTTCGACTGATTCCGACTAAAATTGAGCTGGAGAATTTGACACCTGTCACAAGCTTTGCCCTGGACTTTTATTCGTCTTTGGATGAAACTTCTGAGTCCTGGGGAAAACCGACAAGTGTCGCAAAAATCAAAACAAAAATTTTCGTGGCCATCGCTGGAATACAAGTGTACACAATTTAAACAATATTTAAACCAGCAGAGACTTACCGATCTTCAGGAGTACGAGCTAAATATTCTCTTTCTATGAGACCTTCAATACGTTTCTTGATAATTACAGGTGAAGGTAAGAATCTAAGTTTTAATTGTTCAGTTACTTCTGCTATGAGAACATTGTGCTGGAAAAAAACAAAATAAATTACCATTATTCTACCGAACATTTTTCAAGAAATATTTCGGATAGTAAATGACTATTCTCTATTCATTCTAAGGAAAAAAATTATTTTACCAATTAAATGAACAGATTTAAATAATTGATTCCTTTAAACTCACAGTTTCAAAACAAGCGGTTATTGCAAGTGTCAGGAGCACTTATTTGAACACAGTACCACAAGCGTCATTATTGACAGTTCATTTGAGTTTCCTCTGTCACATTTAATCACGTTCAGATCAAAGTATGTGCTTAATGAATTTATTCGAAAATTTTAGTTAAAATCATGTGAATAATTAGTCACAATATTGTGAATAGTTGAGCCTTCAACACTTGAAAAATGAAAAATGATAAAATTAAAATTCTGACATTTACAAACAGAGTGTTACTGATTGGTGTCAGCTGATCTTACTAGAATGTATTAGGCCTTTTAACACCAAGTGAATACCGTGGATGACAACCAGCACTATCAGCTGCATAAATTAAAACACATGTTTAATAGGTAACAAAGTGTTCACTAGAGGTCGCCATTCATTGTGATTCATTGTGTTTCATTGTGATTTCCTCAACTCTAAAACTTATTCAAGTCCAGTTTTGCCGTTTAAGTAACTGTTCAACTCTGCTAAAAATAAAAATTGGCGCAGCACAGGTGTTTTAATGTTTCTCTTAGAGAAATTTCTCTGTTAATCTAAGATTCACTCTTGACTAAAGAAACAAAGTGTACAATTTCCCCCTGAAAATGTATTTCCACGGCAATGATAATTTTCCACCCTTAGACGGTAAGTTTCAATGAAAAATCACTGCTGTTCAACTTTTTACTCTTCAAAAATGGTTCAAAGCTCCTGATAGAGTCCCTTGATGAAAATTTCAATAGGGAGTATTAACGCGAGCTCATCGAGTTCTGATTGGTCGATAGTTTTAGGCTTTCACAGATGCGAGCAGGAGTCGACATCATCAAAGGCTCCACACAAAAAAGTCAATGAAGGGAAAGAAGAGCAGAGGAGCATTTGGGAAAGGACCGGAACGCCGGCAAATCCGCCTGTCCACCACTGGTCCACTGTTGAACTTTACCTTCAACTGCGTTCACGCCGTTGACTCCTCTCAAATGCATAAAGCATCATGTCAGAACTACTTAACAATATTTCCATCACGGACTCTAGCAGCATACACTTCCCGTTATCATGAAATTATCCTTAACGACTGAAATCAATTTTCCAAAACTACACCGTCTTACACAGTATCTTATATAGAGTTTAAGGATCCCAACATCAAAATGACCCTGAAACGGTCTTTGTGACATTCCTCCAGTTGATGTAACCACTCAAGTTAGGATAGCTCAAACTGCAATAGCGACTCAATTTTGAATATTACAAGTTAACGTCTCCGAATAGAAAGTGCCGATGCCATTCAGCAAGCTCACAGCAACTTTTTGAGATACAGTAAACTCTCGATTTACCGGATTGCGATTTACCGGATTTCGCGATTTACCAGAAAATTTTTCCGGTCCCGGCAAAAGTCCCATAAGAACAATGTTAAATTTCATTCGATTTACCGGATCGCGGTTTACCGGATTTCGCGATTTACCGGATTTTTTCTCGGTCCCAAGAAGAAATTTCTTCTCAATTTACCGGACTTTGCTCAGATATAGCAGTTTTTTCCCGTGACACGATGCCGCGATCTCAAAGAATCACCATGAGTCACTCTCCAAACTCATCAGTTGCGGTGTTTTGAAAAACGCGTCAAGCGGCAGGGAAGCTTCGCTGCTTTCCCGCGTTGACAGCAGCGCAGCGTTGCCGCCCGTAGTGCGTTGGCTCCACGCGCTCACGCGTGAAGCACGTAGTTTATGGCTTTGGCACTTCAAGAACTTGCCAACATTGGCAACGCTGGCTGACAGCGAGATCGGCTGAACCTCTTTGGAAAAAGTCAGCTGATTTTTTCCGAAGAGATTTTTAGCTAAGAGAAATGAAAAACACTCAACAAACGAACGGTTAGTACCAAATTATCGTGTTCTAATCCCCCACGCGTGTTTTGTGCTTTTGTAAATAAAACCCTCAGGCTCAGGTTAGTCGAAACAGTGAAAATTTGGGGGGGAGGGGGGGGGAGAAAAAATACCTAAAAATTCCGCGATTTCGCCGCGAAAAATGCGAGTTTTCGGTCCGCGATTTCGCCGCGAAAAATGCGAGTTTTCGGATTACCGGATTTCGCGATTTACCGGATTTTTCGGCCGGTCCCCTGAAATCCGGTAAATCGAGAGTTTACTGTAGATTCTTTGACACAGTCGTCAAAGGATTCAAATATGTAGTTGCAGATCAACTGATTGTTATACTTACAGCCATTTTTTTACGATCTTTCATTATCCTAACGATGGCAGCTTCAATCTCATGCTTTCTATCTTCATCTACCTTATTTCTTGTTTCTCTACGTTCAGGTTCCGATTCACCTTTAGCAGCTACGGTTTGAATTTTAACACTGAAAAATAAAAGTCAAGTTTCTCAGATGAGAGATATGATGCTAAACCATTAAACAATTAGGTAAAACAATTAAACAATTAAAAGGCAACGACAACAATTAAGACAGAATCAGATAAAACAATTAAGATAAAATAGGTTTCAGGGCTTGAACTAAGATAACCACCATATAAGACTGGCTCAGCCCACCACTAACGATGACTTAGGTAGGTTGTATACACCTCAATCACTTTTCAATGCAGTGTAGCCAGATCGAGGGTAAAAAGCCGTATTGTCTCCATTTAAATCAATGTAAAACGTACGGCTTTTTTACCCCAATCTGGCAACACTGTTTCAATGGGACTCTTGCTAACTTTTGCTATTGGCAGTAGAATAGTTACAACTAGTGCTGGGCGAGTACTCGTAAAAAAGCTCGAAACTCGAATTTTGAGATACTCGAGAGGCTCTACTCTAAGTAAAAAAACCCTCTAGAGCCCAATAAATTTGATTTACCGCCGGAAATTGGAGAAATGAAGAGAAAGAAGTAAACAAATTTGGAAGAAGTTAAATTTTATTATCGGTAGTTTTTCTTTTTCATAGAAAAATGCTATGAAAATGAAGAATTGCTAGTACTTGAGCTCGGCTCGAACTCGGAGCTTTCGCTAAAAACTCAACTTGGCTGTACTTGAGAGTAAAATTCGATACTCGCCCAGCACTAGTTACAACTAGAGTATTTTTCACACGATTTTCCAGCAAAAATTACAATGAGCACATTGAAAAATTACAAAATTCACTCACACTCGTAAAATACTTTTAAAGTTTAAGGCATAATTAATACTATAACACTGTGCAACAAAATTTGGGTATTTCTCTGTCCCTCTGACGAAACCTATTTTTCTCGATCTCATGGGTGGTAAAACGAAGGAAAACAAATTTTCAACTGCATTTTTCACAAAACCGCCATTTTTGTAATATGAGGTTATTTCTAAAGAAATCCTCAATTTATATCCCATTTTTATTATCACTGAATTATGTTTCTAACTTACCGCGCGCACATTTGTAAAATAAGTAAAGAAGTAAATAAACTTACCGATGAAGTCTGGAAGAGAAGGAATCATTAACATAAAACATATGACTTGGTTCAATTTCTTTAGTCTTTGGATTTTTAATTAAAATTCTCTGTGACGCTTTGCCCATTGCTAAAGACTGAAGAGCCCGGATGAGATCTCGCTCTGGAATATCCGTTTCGTTCATCATATCCTGAAAAAAAAAACAGATTCCATGGATTGAGCAAACAAAGAAAACTTTTTAAACAACCTTAAAGACATACATATTGCGGTGTCCTTAATTCTCAAAATTGTCAACGCTTCTGGTTGCTACACTGCCAAAAAGTGACATTTAGCTAGTAAAGTACTATGCCTCAGATGATGTTACACACTTATAGAGGAGTCCCGCTGATTTGAATCTGAATGAATCGAGAAAATAGTTCAATTTAACCGGGTTTCAAACCATCGAGGGTTTCAAATTAGAGAGGTGGAAAAATACGGTTTTTCAAATTAAAGAGGTTCTCAATTTATGCAAGTCTACTAGAACTAGAAATTTTGAAAAGCAGGCTGGTGATTTTGAGGTAGGTAATTGTTGTAGGAACAAACTAAAAAATGCATCTGATGGGAAATTTGATCGACTTGAACTGACCCTGTCCAAGTCTATAATTTCTTCCTTCTTTAAGTCATGGTTTTCAGTTGAAAAACACCAAAAAATTACTTTTTTCCAGTTTAGTTGACTAACTTTCATCAATCATCTTTTTTGATCTAATTGAGAAAAAAAAAACATCACCCTGAGACTCCGTGTCTCAGGGTTAGCTTACTTTCAAAAAATTAAAATTGAAAAAAATAGGATAAAAAGATCATGTTTTTGTAGTGTTTCCATTCTTTTGACTAGTACTGTAAATTGAATTAATGAATTGAAATTTGGTGCGTGAGAAGTACGTATAACTGTACAGGACATTCAAATAGAATCAGTAAATAAGTGAATGCAAATAGATCAATAAAAATAAAGCAGAAACGTAAGAAATCTTACCTCGTATGATAATTTATCACGATTATTAAAAAGCATTAGAATACACATCTGATAAGTAGACACTTGAATTATATGTTTACGAGGCAGATTACTTTTTCCCGAACTGGATTGTGGGGAGACAATTAAACTAGTCGACGAGCTGGCTCCATCTTTGCCTTCAAACTCCTCGCGTCTTTGCCCGTAAAACACTGCGTTCAAATCTGCTGAGCCTAATTGTGGCTGGAGCGTCAACTGACGACCACTATGCTTTGCTAAATAAAATCTAGAAGAAGAAAAAACATTCGTTTAACACTTCAACATTTTTTACAATTTTATTTTTCTTTCAAAGGGGCTCTTGCTTGCAAACTTTTGCTGTACGAAATTGAAGAGTTGATTCATGCAAAAAAACCTGTAAAAATGACGATGAGTACACTAAAAAAACACGAAATTCACTCTCAGAATCGAGCTTAATGGTGACGAGACGCACGTATCATGGGAGATTCCTATCTAAATTGAGACGTATGTCTGTGTTTCCATAGAGGAAGTTACATAATAGATAGGAGTCTCCCATGATACCTGCGTTGAACGGGCCATTACAAACTTGCTGTTATATCAGTTTTTTTAGTTTATTACTGAATTTAAGACATTCGTGATTTTTGCTGGTTTTAATATCACATTAGACTATTTATTTGCTCACAGCAAAAGTTTGCAAGAGCCCCATTAGAAGATAAGAGCAGAGCAAAACACCATCTTTTATCAGTTCCATTGTTGATCAAAAAAGACTCTGACCCTTGGTAATTGAGGCTGTCTCCGAAAGAACGGCCCATAAAACAACAGGTGCGCTCTTCAGCTAAAAACCTCCGTTTGCTCGTAATGCACAGTTCTCGGGAAGAGCTCACTTATTGTTTCATAAGCTCTTTTTCCGGAGACTGCTTCAATTGTGTTTTTTTAGGTTGATTTTCTCATTCTCGTCTCTCTTTTCATCTTAAATGACGGTAATCGTTTATTCGAAACTTATGGGACTAGGAAAAATATTAGAACAAAAAAAATTTTCAATTGGGGGGGGGGGGACAAAGAAAAATTTGAATCAGAGAAGTTACACGGAGCCCACGCATGCATTTTTTACAAACTACTCTTGTACTTATTTGCGTAGTCTTTGATGAGCTTATAACACAATACAGAATAATATGCACATTATATGCATACAATAAAACATAAATTAATTAAACAATTAGATGCCATAATCTTTGGTTTCAAGGGCTGGAATGCCATTTTGTCATTTTTTTTCTTTCTTGAGCAATGCCTGAATGTGAAACAAAAAAGATAGGTAATATGACTTTCAAAAGAAAGACCTCTCATTGAAATTGTTCTTGGTGAATTTTTCTTTTATTTTCTATTGTTTCAAATTTTTTGAGGCATAATCTCACAAATATGGCAATAATGTGAGACCTGAAAACTGTAAAATTTTGCAAATTGGTTGAAAAAATTTCTACCTGGATACTTTCTTTTGAAAGCCGTAGTACATTAAGAGATAAAAAATGAGATAATGGGGTTGTTGTAGAGGTCGGAATTTTATGTTTTTGATTACAGATTCTGAAAACGTTCGCCGAGTAGAGCATTTTCGTTTTTTTGTTTTTTTCCTACGACCAATAGAAGCCCAGATAATCGACTTTAAAGCATCGCCAATCATTGCATCATATATACTAATTATTGCGCAATCCAGTGCACTACGGTTCTCATATCTCTTAAACTTCCAAAAATAACCCTATCGACCTATACCTCATTTTGAAGCAGAAGTCAAACGGAATCGTTCTGTGCAAATCTCAGGTCTCTAACTGCTGTCGTTCCAAAATGGCGGGTTTTTTTATTTTTATATTCTGGCGCCATCTTAATATTTGGATCGGTGCCATTTTGGAACGACAGCAGTTAGTGACCTAAAATTTGCACAGACCGATTCCGTTTGACTTCTGCTTCAAAATGAGGTATAGGTCAATAGGGTTATTTTTGGAAGTTTAAGAGATATGAGAACCGTAGTGCACTGGATTGCGCAATAATTAGTATATATGATGCAATAATTGGCGATGTTTCAAAGTCGATTATCTCGGCTTCTATTGGTCGTAGGAAAAAAACAAAAAAACGAAAATGCTCTACTCGGCGAACGTTTTCAGAATCTGTAATCAAAAACATAAAATTCCGACCTTTACAACAACCCCATTACTTGCGATGCTTCAAAGACTAAAGACAGAAACATAGCATTTGGTAGCAGTTTAAAACTACTTCAAGAGGATGATTAATACTTTTACAAACCTCCTAAAAGCGTCAAAGGCTAATCTGGGCATCGATGGAATACTGCATTTTGGCGTCGCGCTTTGGGTTGGCCAAAAGCCAGTCGTTAAAACTCGTACACTCAAATCAACCCCATGTAGATTTGTCTGGATAAAAAAAAAAAAAAAAAAAAAAAAAAAAAAAAAAAAAAAATTGAGAAATTTAAAATGAAGCTAGACTTGAAGCAAAGAAACACTTTATCGACACAAATTAGGTAGAGAGTTGAGACATGTAAAACCGCAGACATCACCATTGAATGCATTTTTGCACATTCGTTTACATTCTAAGGCATTTTTTTTCCTATCAGCAACCGTTGTCGATTTATAGTAAAAAAACCAACATTTTGGCGCTCTTGATTTTTCAAAACAAGAGCCTTCTGATGTCCCAGGTTGGTATTATTATTCAACGCACTAAAACTTTGCAAACGTATTTAATCAATGGAACAAATTTAAGAGGCACCATTATTCATTTTCCCAAAAAAAAAAAAAAAAATTCCCATACCCAACAGAAACAATACATGTACACTTGAGACTACACACAAGCTAATCGCTCAGGGCTAACTTTTCTTTGGAGACTCAACAGAATAACATAAGGAGCAAAATCTAACTGGATCATACGTTGACTGATGACCAGCAGCGAAACTCTTATGTTTCCCTCTCATTGGCTACTGACCTCAACAACCTTCTTCATCAGCCAAAGTATAGTGCAGCTTAATTACTTCTTGTCACTGCTGATAAGAATGAAGATCGAAAGGCTTTTGGATTTTATGTGTCTTAATTTATTTTTAATTACAGCATCAATGCTAGCCAATTGGCTATTATTATGAATTTAGTCTCACTTTATTTCTCGTTTTTTCTTTTAAACTGAAAAAAAAAGTTGCCGCCCAATTTTATCATGGACAACAAAGATATGTACATGGTCTTTGGTATATTTTGCCTCTCATAAAGAAGTGGGTCACCTAAACCAATCATGTTACCATGTTTCCTATTTTCAACATACTGATAATTTTTTGTCGTTTATGTGAAATTTCAATAGGTGCAACTACAATTTTGTGAAAGTGGGTTTAGAAGCGATTTTGCGCTGAACAGAGCATTCTTCTTGAGCAGAGGTATACCCTAGGGACATGGACCCTCCCCCCCCTTCAGCATCAAAGGGTTTTCTATGATAGGTTTATTACGGATAATGATTAATGACCAACTAGTTTTCACATTCTATTAACCCTTAGACCCCTTTAAACGATTGTCTAATCTCGTAACTCCTCATCCTAGGGAATGCCTGTAAAACAAAAATTTTAGATTGGTACCCACCACAAGTCTCAAAAGATGTTCATTACCATACAAAATACCATACTCCACAAAGTTTTAGCTCAATCAAATGATTTTAAGAGCTCCTGCTTTGCATTTTCAAACTGAAAGAAATTGTAAATTTACTAGTACTTCTCAGTAGGGGTGTGCGAATACCACTTTTTTGCACTCGAATCGAATTCGAATAATTTCCTCGAATATCGAATCGAATAATCGAATAGTCGAATAATTTTACTTGTTTTTTCACGATCTATTTTCTACACAAATTTTTCCAAAAAAATTCTTTTCAATGTTAAATAACCCATGAACTATAGAAAAGCTACCATATTAAATTGTTCTGAAATGAAAGAAGGCGAACAATTTGAGAAAAAAGTTGAGCTTTTATTACTATATTACTATACTACTAAGTAAGTATTTATCCATGTCGATTCGAACAATAGATCGGAACGCCAAAATTAACTTTACCCGCGTGCTGTTATCGTTTTCGCAGGTCTTCGGAGCTATCGATGCGCGGGTGTTCGTTCGCGGGTGTTCATTCGGAACTCCAGGAGAAGCCAAAGAGGAAACTCTCCTTCGGCCTTCCTCTTTCCTCTATTCGCGATAAGTATCGAGAGAAAGTGCCTTCAAATGCGAGGTTAGGCAACCCTCACGTCCCAGTGGCGCCGCCGCGTCGCGTATTTGCTTGGCGGAATACGCATTTTGCGCTGCGTCAGCGCTGTGTCGGTTCTCGTAAAGACTCCGCGAGTCCCTCTTATCAGCATCACCTCGAGTCTTGGAAGCTACTTTATTCCGTTTGACACCGCAAAGACGCGCGGTCAATGCTCTGCGCGATTGTCTAAGCGCGGAATACCATGTTTAGTTTCGCCGAAAGAACGAGAAAAACGTTTCCAGAATTGGTCATATTCGGCGAACTATTCGAACAAACTATTCGAACTCGAATATTCGGTATTCGAGGAGCGCTATTCGATATTCGGACCCGACCAGTAAACCGGTATTCGAGTTCGAATATCGAATACAATTCGAATATTCGCATACCCCTACTTCTCAGTAAATGTGGGGTGCTCCAGTGCTATCATAGTCAATCTATTTAGGAATTACTAGGTTGCCAAAAGTCAAACATTTTAGCAGAGCTGTTGTTTTGCGTATAATTAATTGCCGTTAGAAAAGCAGCAATGATGTTACAAAAAGAAAACGCCGAAAATAAATCATGAATGAGAAATAAATTGGTTTATTTGAAAAGAGACAGAACATTAATCACAAAGAATGTGTAACTAAAAGAGAGACATTTGAAGACTAGCTAAATGGAACTATCACAGGAAAACCACGAGAAATTAGATCAAGAGACGCATGTCCTTGGCATGGGGCGGAGGAACTCAAACCGATTCATTTTCCCGGGAAAAATTTGGGTTCGAAAGAGTTTGGAGTCAGGAAGGAGAGAAGGAAGGAAGGAAGGAAGGACGTTTTGTCATTCATGATTTATTATCGTCAAACATTCAAAATAATCCTCGGCTTTCTTTCTTGAAAACAATTTGTATTTTTATATTCCTAGGTTAAGGACAACGGAACACTAAAACACATTAATATTGTCGATGAATCATTAAAAACTGAAAGCTTACAGAGCATAGCTATTTTATTTTAACCTTTAAATTTTTAAAAAAAAAAAAGTTAGGTCTAATCCATTTGAAATCGGTTTTAAAACAGAGTGGTCGTGTTTGAGAGTGCTTATCTGGACACAGAAATCGATAAATCAATATCTTCTGAAAGGATTCGCATGAAAAAGAAACGGACACATGACAGAAACAAGCCAAATTTTCTCACCTAGATAGTTGTTTTAGAATTCTGTGTCCAGATAGCCACTCTTGAACACTTGCACTTTCGTTTAAAACCTTTTTCCAATGAATCAATTGAAATTCGTCATTTAAAGTTAAAAAATATGAGGCAAAGAAGTTCGATTCAGATTGCCCATGCTATCACACTTTGAGATAGGACTTTTAAAAAGTTTCAGCCTCTCTACTACTAAACCTCGTTGACAATACTAAATCTTCATTACTTTCATAAAAAATGCTGCAGAAACAGTTGATTCGTGGATTAATTTTAAAACTTTCCTTCCATTCTACATAGAATCTCCGTGTAACCAGCTCACTAGTCTAGTGAATTCTAGAACTCTCCCAAGCAGTTGAAAGCAGAGCTGAATTATATTCAACGGAGGCAACGGAAAAAGACTTTTGTTTGCTGTTCAAGAATTCAAGAGTGAATTTCAGTAATTCTGAATGCGCACTTTTTGAATGAGCCCACAAGCAGTGGCATTGCATGCAGTATGGCAACGTTGTAATTTTCCCATTTAAATCTATGCAAAATATTGATTTAAAGGAGTGCATCATACACCTCCAATTGTTCGACCTTTTTCAAACGTTTAAGTGGACAGAATGCAGCGACGCCACTGTCACTACCCACAAGTAAAGTTTTTAATTCCAACCTTCGTAAATTCATGATTTCCTTTCGCAGAAGAACATTAATGATGATGAGCCAAAAAATAAAAGAAGGAGAAAATAAAAATAGACTCACCCCTGAAGTTGTGACATGTTCCTTGAACTCTTCCATTATTGAATTAGAAACAGTCATATCTTTGAACATTCCTTCTAGTTTAGATGTGAATTGACAGCCACATTCCGTCTGAAAAAAGAACCCAACAAATTAGTTATCATTGCGAAAAATATGGAAAAGTAAACAAGCTATAAGAAGTGGAACAATTTTCTTTTATACTAAAAATAGAGGCAAAGAACAATGTAAGTGACAAAAGTCCATTTTAGGACTTAGGCTGACAGAAAGAAAGGAATGAGGTTTGAAAGTTATTATTTCTCACAAGAACCAAAGACTATGACTTTCGAAAGAGAGTCCTCTCCTCGACATTATCCTTGATGAATTTTTCTTTTATTATCCATCGTTTTAAATTTTTTGAGGCATAATGTCGCAGGTGGCGTTAGTGTGAGACTCTGGAATACCTGCAAACCGTAAAAATTTGCAAATTGGTCGAGAAATGAAATAATGAAAATTTCTATCACGATACTTTCTTTTGAAGGTCATAGTACTTTAGATCCACGAAAAATATTTGTAATAAAGATAAATTAAATAAATTGGCCGATACGCACATTTTGAGAATAATGTTTTATTTGATTAAGTGAACATGATATGCAAAAATTGAAATTTAAAAATTAGTGCCTAGCAGTCTTGTTTTGCATTAAAATGCAACCAGAGACAAAAATATTATCTAAAATATCTAATAAGGCAAACGTGTTGATGTTACAGCAGGTTTGATGTGTATTTTCAATGACGAAGTCACACACGTCTCACCCGTTACAAAACCTAGCTGTCCCACCCGTTACGCTACTTTTTAATTTTTTTAGAGAAAAATAATTTAGTAAATGAAAAAAACTTTATGTAGGATCAAAGCTTATACCCTCACCTTTAACATATATTTTTTCCAAATTTTTATCTCTTCAAAACTCACTGAGTTTCAATTTTTTCTGAAGCGATTCAAAAACCTTGTCCATTTTCTGTCCCACCCATTACATCCTTATTTTGCTCTTTTCTCAGCTCTGGATAGACTTTTTTTAAATTTTGAAAATCCTATCACTATCTAGAAGTTGAGACCTTTCTGTTGGTGGGATAGTTTTTTCATTTAAATGATTAAAAAGTTGAAAGAAAAAGAAATTACTTCAATGTCGTCTGAATGTCCCATCCGTTACAAAACAATGACCCTTAAGGTAGAGGCACCGTTTTATCATAAAGTTCGAATCCCTAATTTTGTCAAGTAGAAATGGAGATTTGGTCATCAAAAAGAGGGGTTTTGTAAGATTAATTTTTTTTGGTGTTCTTAGCTTTTCTTCAGCAAGGCAACAAAATTTGGTTGTTTTCTTACCAGTGACGTGACAAGCAACACGTTTCAGGTGCTCTGAAGGGGTTATAAATGTAGAAAAAAGGTACCGAGCAGTTAAAGAAGCAAAAGTGGGCTTGAAATTTCTGCCAGCCCTATTTTTTTGGTTAAAACCCTCCCTAGGACTAGGATTTTGAGGTGACCAGGGTTCTTCCTATTGTTAAATAGACTGCGAGATATGTCTGCTTATGATTGAGGTGCAAACCCCCTCCCAGAAAATCTTGCATTTTGCCTCTTTTCAACAGAAAACAGCGCAAAATTGCTGCCTGAAACACTTAAAATTTCAAATTTCAACCTGAAAAACTTCCTGGTTCCATGTACTAAACAGTGGCGTAGTGCGCAATTTGGCAACGTTGCAATGAGTACATTTAAATCCATTAAAAAGATTGAACTATTGGGTGTTCCGTGAACACTTTCGCATTCAATATTATACATGGGTTTTAATGGACACATTACAACGGTGCCAAATTGCACGCTACGCCACTGGTCCAAAACCTACAAGAGAAAGAAGAAAAAGTGGAGAGAGAATGATATGGAAACACTTACCTTTAATTTTGAAATCATACTTTTTTCACTATCATCACTAACAGATTTATTAAGTAGTAACCTTTTAGCTAAATGTTGCTTGTAATATCTTTCGAAGACATCTTTCTCTTGGAGAAAACGGAATAAAACCATGGTCTTGTCCAAAATCGTTTCTATTTCTTGTTCAGTCATCTAATGAAACAAAGGAATTGCAATTGAATGAAAAAGATGCATTAACGAAAACACACACACAAAAAAAAGGCAGAATTTTTTCATTGTACCTCAGCTTTAGCAAAACTGCAATTCTAATGTCAGCTTCTCTAAATTCGGCTGATTTTCCCTATTCTTCTAATGGGGCAGTTACAAGGGACTGAAATTGTGTTTTTTATAAAGAAACTTATAGAACTTGATGAGTTGAGGACAATGGCGCCTTTGGTTTTTTCCCAAGAGTCCCGGTTTTGGAGATACGGTATAAAGTTGTAAAATCAAGTGCATAGTATGTCACCATACGCAGAATTCCCTTTAAAAACAATGTATTTTGGGCCAAAATCTCATCACTGAAACAATGGGGCTTAATTAGAAACCAAAGGCATCTTTGTTCTCAGCTCATCAAATACTTTCATTTTCTTTACGAAAAACACAATATTACAGACCCTTGCAACTGCCCCATTGAAGGAACTTATCGAAATACTAGTTTGCTAACATCAAAAAATTGGAGTAGCTGCTGGTGTCAGTAAAATATTTAAATGTCGTGAGACACGCCTAGTCCAGAAAACCAATATACTCAAGCGTGGCATTGCAAAGGGTTTCATTTTTTATTTTTTATTTCTCCTGCCGAAATAACATTCTCTCGGAGATATATTTTTTTTCTCCAATTTTATTTTTAATTTTTGCTTGAAAATCACCTGAGCTTATGCGACCAAAACAGTGTCTATATTTTACCAAGTATTTGGCACATTTGGACAAAAAGAATTGTCTATTATTAGATCGTCTAGTCAGTCCAGCATGCAACTAAATTAGTCATTAATTGCTAAAGCAGACAACTACGCATAAAGTTGCTGTACACAGAAAAAAAAGTCTTGTAGAATTTAACATCTGCATAGTTGATTTTGAAGTCTGCTATCAAGTACGGTAAATTTTACCATCATATGGTAAATCCAACATACCTTGTGGTGAAATGTACCAACAGTTTATTGTACTTTACCACAGAGTACATTGCATTTACCATATGATGGTCAAATTTACCGTACTTGAAAGCAGACTCCAAAATCAACAATGCAGATGGTAAATTCTACCAGTTTTTTTTTTTCCGTGTACCAGGTCAGTTGTCCACCAAAGCAACTAACGCCTTATTTAGTTTCTTCCCAGACTAATTTAACAACCTAATTTTTTTCCAACAACTTAGTTTTAATTTAGTTATACCAAAGTCTGATTTTTGAGCCTAGAAATTGTTTGAGGCAAACAATTATTCTGCTCAGCTTACTGGGGATCAAGAACGGAAACGATCTGTGAATTAATGAGTGAATACAAGAAAAATTTACTCACGGATTAATAAATGAAAACAGGAAGAATTTACTTACCCCTTTCCCTCCTTTCTTTAGTTTATCGTCTATGAATAAGGACAAATATTCAGGAGATTTGGAATTTAAATTTAAAAAGTACTCAAAATCTGATGCGATCATTTGCTTGAAAATTTTATCGTTTGCAAATGAGTTGTGCAAAAAATTATCTAGTTTATCCTTCAAATCCAGCAAATTCTGTAAGAAAGAAAAATGAAAATTAGCAAAGCCATTTTAAAAGAGAATCTTAAGAGATACGGAACAGTTCTTAGTTTCGTCTACAGGATCTAAACAAAAACTATGATTAAAAATGGGTCATTCGCACGCAAGTGCTTCAGCCATTTGGAGCAAATGAGGACATTTCCGAGGGAGTTTAACCCCAAAATACCAACGAACGCACCCTCAAAGATCACAAACCCCTTTAAAAACTAGGTAAATTCAAATAGGAAACTTGTAATTATTTTTTCAAACAATTAAGCAACTGATGTAACCATCAAGTCTAGTTATTACAATATTCTGCGTGGGCTCGCTGGAGTTGGCTGGGACGAATTTGTCAGGAATGACATGATTCACCACCTGCTGGGTCTGCCTACTGTGGAGGATACAATCAAGAATCTATCCGTTAGGTATGCAAAATGCTTGGCTATGCACCCTAATGAGAAGGCTTATAACCTTCTGGATTCATTCGAAAAAGACCTGAGGCGATTGAAACGGCGTAAACCGCTAGATAATATTGCCGACGGACTTGATAAAATTTAATTGCTTTATGGCCACCTCCCCTCTGTAATTTCATTGTACTTTATGGAGAGCAGTTGACCCTCTTTTAATCTATACTATTCCTGTTCCTAACTTACCCCTGTGTTTTTCAGTAATTCCCCCCCCCCTAGTTAATGTAAAACTAACACCTAGTTAATGTAAATAATTGGCAAACTGCCTCAGTTTGCCAATCCCACTAATAGACACATTGTGCCACACCCACAGATCTTATAGTAAACCTGAACATTTTTTATCATAAATAGGCTTAATACATAAGCATGTAGTTGTCTAACTGTACATATTAAACAATTTGTTTAAAAATAAAAATGAAAAAAAAAAAAAAAGTTATTACAAAAATTTACTATATAGGACACACTTTAGTTCTTAGTCCAAGAAATTAATGCAACCTTTTTGCCATTATGAATTCTGCGTCCTTGAAAATGCTTAATTAATAATAAAGGACTTCGGTGCAAGAAGGGCAAAATGTCAAATTTTTTTTTTTTTCGGAGTCTCAACAGAACACCGAAAAACATGGACCATATGTTGACTGATGCGTAACGTCGTTGAGTTTTTTGCCTAGTGAATCCGAAGCACCGAAATTACATCATTCAACGTATGGTCCATGTTGGAAAGTGTTCTTTCATGCTCCCAATGTTAATTCTGTTGAGCTCCGAAAAAAAAAGTCAGCCACCGCGCGCAAGGCTAGTGCGTGGTCTCTATTATATATTGTCTCTGGTTGGCTCAAGGTTTCATGCAAAACAAATAAGGAACCAACTGCTATAGATTTTAAGTGTAGTTAGTTCCTTCCAGCACAAAATTACCAAATTTGGCGGAGATACAAAAATCTTACATTGGGATAAATGGAAAAATGTGTATAATTTTATGGAAAATGGCAGTCTTACTTCACCTTGAGATTGCATCATTATTCATTACACTAAGGTCTGAGATCAAAAGTTGACGTTTGTTGACCTGTACTATAGCTTCAATTTTGAGGCTTCCATAAATTAAAATGAAATAAATAAGTAGTAGTAGTAGTAGTAAAGTCCAGCCGCCTAAACACGTGGTTCGTTATGCTGATATTTCACAGCAAACGACTAGACTGCATAAAAAAAGAAGGGGTAGGAGAGACAATCAAAGTATTCTCAAAACAAAGGATAGGGAAGAGGAGAGTAACGGCGACCTGCCAAGGACTCTCAAGTTGGGGAAGGAAATACCTAGAGGACTCCAGGAGGTAAAGAGCTCTAAATATATTTAGTTTTTTTTTTTTCTTCTCTCAAACGAAATATTTCTCAACTCTCTATTTCTCGATTTTGTTTCATTAATAAATAAATGAAAGAAAATGGCAAAACACCAAAAAGTCAATTTCTCATCTATTTATCATTCACAAACTTCATACTTTCTAGACCAATTTTGATCACAGAGAAAATTTTTAACAAATAATTTAAACCTAGAGCAAAAAAAACTTTAAATCAAGCGAAAGGTCAAAAATTTTTAACAAATAATTTAAACCCAGACCAAAAAAAACTTTAAATCAAGCAAAAGGTCGAAAACGATGATTTTTAATAATTTTCTTTCACCGATTTTCGACCATTTTTTTTTTTCAATCTCAAACCTTAGTGCATGGCGAGTTCATTTGATGATGGTTTTAAACTGCAGAACTGCTTTCAACAAACTTTAAAATACTTTCATAAAATAAAGATAAAATTTGGGAAAACATTTGTGATTGAAACTGAACAGTTCTCTTCAGAATTTTGTGGTTAATAATGAAGAATTTTGATAATAAACAGAAAGACCCAACGCACATTGCAGTGAGAAAAATGCTCCAAAATTGCTTGAGAAATCTTTACTCGGCAAATTATCGAGACATTTAAAAACTGAAAAAAACGCCTTTTTCTTTCATGGAAAGGAAGAGATTGCCTTTCCAAATTCTTACATAACTTAATTTTTGACGAGGTATCCTGCCCTGAATAATTTTTCACAGGGGCAGCATTTCTCCGTCACAAATTAAAATGGCTACGAACTTAAAAAGACAATCTCTTCCTATCCACAAAAGAAAACAGTGTTTTTTCAGTTTATAATAACTCAATAATTTGCCGAGTAAAGATTTCTAAAGCGATTTTAGAGCTTTTGTCTCACTGCACAGTGCAGTACTCCAAAATGTTGGTGATCTTGTCCTATGGACTGAAAATCAAAGTCGTAAATTCCACTTTGGATTAGTCGAGACAAAACCTGCACAAATTTCGTATCGGTCAAAACCAACATTTTCCTTTCCAAGTTTTTTTTCAGAATTTGTCAGCAAAATTTGAGAAAGAAAAAAGCTGAAATTAAGAAAGAAGCTATGGACGGTTTTAGTGCTAAGTCAACAGTTAGCCATCAATCACAACAAAGATAGCAATGGTAAGCAATCACTCATCGGTCGCAATCGGTTGGGACAAAACTTGCCCAACGTTCAAAACTATCTCACTCACTCTCCTGTGACCCTCATGTATACCCATCTCTTTCAGTTTCGAAATTCATATACAGGGCCTAGTTCTATGACGTATTAAAACAAACGTGCCTGAAAATGCCAAAATGCCTTGAGGAATTCACTTCTGCCAAAAATTTCACAAAAGATGTCTCTATAAAAGATTTTTGAAATGAATGAGAGAGATGGCAGTCCATGGAGATTACATGAGAGCAAGATAGACAGTAACTGTCTTTTTTTGGAACACTCATCACCAGATGACATCATCACTACAACCGTCAATAGGTAATTGTTAAATAAATAAACTGAGGTTAAAAAGACCGCACCTGGACAAAAGTAATTGCATTAGCACCCCCTTCTTCTTCTTGAACGAGAGCTTTGCCTTGCTCTCTGAGATACTGACTAACGCAATCAGACATAGTTTTTAATCCATCTTGGACACGACTTAAAAGTTTATACATACACGCTAGATCTTCCGTTTTCTTATTCTTCAGCATATGCACGACTCCTGAGTTTTCCATCTGGAACAGAGCGGTTAACAAAAAGTTTCAGCACCCAGCTCGTAACATTGATTGAAAAATTAAGTTAAAACTGTATCAAGGTAAAACAACTAGTGCCGGGAGAATACTCTAAAAAAGCTCGAAACTCAAGTTTTGATATACTTCAGAGGCTCTACTCTACGTTTAAAAAACCCTGTAGAGCCCAATAAATTTGATTTACTGCCCGATATTGGAGACATGAAGAGAAAAAAAGTAAACAAATTTGGAAGAAGTTAAATTTTATTGTCGGTAGTTCTTGTTTTTCAAAGAACAATGCTATGAAAGTGAAGAATTGCGATTACTCGAGCTCGGCTCGAACTCGGAGCTTTTGCTAAAAACTCGACTTGGCTCTACTCCAGGGCAAAATTCAATACTCGCCCGACACTAATAACAACAAACTAAGCGGGAATAATATCAGCACCTGCATAATTTTTAATGGATGTTTTGAGCCCAAAACAAGCAAAGTTGGCTTAGAATTAAAGCCGTACTGTTGGATATTCATTTCGCCATAAGCTTAGTGAGTGAGAGTGAGTGCCAGTGAGTGCGTCTATCTGCCTCACTTGCACTCATCAAGGCTTTTGGGAATTCTCGTATTTCATAATTTTCTGCTTTATTTTTGAGTGTTTCAGCTTGAAACTTTCAAGCATAAATGTGTCAATTATAGAATTCTTTAGCCAAACGAAATTTTCACAGTTACTTTCCCAGTAATCCAACTTAATCCTATCTTTTTGTCTACAGGAAGCTGTAGGTTCAGTACTAGAAACAAAGAGCATGAAACCAAATAACCTTTAAAAAAATTGAAGTATTTTGAAAGTTAGGATTGGACAAAGACCATTAGAAAAAGATTACAATACCTCGACTATAGTTTTCATATGTTTCTTAATGAGCTCTTCCTCGACAACTTCGACTATTCGGGTTTCCGTAGATTCATCTAGATAATGTTTTGCTCGCTCGGCTTCTTCATTGATACGAGCTTCTACCTTCTTTATGTAAACAGATGCACTATTTTCACCAAGGAACTTCTGACTCTCCATCTGTAAAAGAAAATAAAATGGTTTTAAAACAAATTGTGAGCGACAAGGAAAAAGATTCATCGTTAAAACAATATCAGCACAGCAAACTTTCTACACAGGATTACAACTTGTAGAGAGCAAAAAAAAGATGCTCAAAAAAGGTATTTACTTATTTAGTAACAACATCAACAACAAATTTTGATGAGATATTGTAAAAAAAAGAGTATTGCGGACGGGATTTGTCAGCATCCCATCTATAACACTGTTTTTTTTTGCTATATCTTAATGAGTCAATGGGTTGCTCTAAAGACAGTCTTTTACTTTCTGTAAGTTTTTGCGATTCCTTTGAGTTACATCAGCTTCTTCAGACAAAAGTGTCCCATTGGTAACAAAAAGAATGGCTGAAATTCACATTCAGCATATTATAAAACTTTCGAGCTTAACAAACAAGAACTTCAGCTAAATAAGACTCTGCGGCAATTTGAACAGATACATGAGGATCCACCTGTGACATGCAAAATAGAGTACACCCGAGCATTCTCGACGATGCCATTTTTGGTCAGGAAAATTGACCTCACGGTTAGAAGACAGGTTTTTGGCGTGCCGTTCAAATGATATGAGGTACACTTCCATAAACTCCTCAGTATCAAATTACGTCAGTTGACTCATCTTGCAGTCTTAAAAATAAAATCGTGATTAATTTTACAACAAAAAAATTACTAACAAATACGACACAACTGAAGCAACCCACTTGCTCACTCAATGTTAACATTCCTGAACTGCTCAATATGCTAATCATCGCCATTTTCAGTTAGAATCGGCTCTCTCATAAGCAGCATTCATCGAGAATACTCAGGTCTTACTGTATAATCTACTGCAAAAGCCAACCAAATAACAAGTTGAAATGGTAGGCTCAAACAAACTCACCTTGAAAAATTCAGCAGACTGCTGAAGAAAGGGCCTTTCAAAATCCTCTTCGTAGACTGTTCGATTGTTGATACCGAGAACCATCAACATCTGACTTGCGTTTTTTATCGCGATTCTATCGACCACTTCACCTTTCCGTTCTCGCATGACCAAACCCAGGAGCGTATCGCGCAGATGGTCTCGAATGCAACCATAACGAACGACCTGAAAGCAATTCACAAAATTAGGGATAATGATTTCAGAGTTACAGGTTTTGTCTCAAGATGAGGGTTTTAGTCCTTAGGGGCTTTAATTTCACAATAGAGATTTCAGTCCTAAAGATGAGGGTTTTAGGTTAGAGAGCCTTAGACCATCTGGATGACATTCTCAATCCAATCCAAAGTCAAAGTAATAGGTAATTTTACTGTGTACTTTGTGTCCTTGCATTATTTTCCATTATCTCAATCGATCTTCATTCTTACTATACTATTCTTAGTTACTTCACAAAAATTTGTGAAGTTAGAGTATTACTCTCGCTATACTACTCATTTTTCTTTAAAACTCTCAATCATTGGTTTATATTTTCTATAAAAAATAGTAGTAGTAGTAGTAGTAATAGTAGTAGTAGTAAAGTCCCGCCATCCAAACCTTGCGTTCGTTCTGCTTGTATTTCAAAGCGAACGACTGGACTGAGAATACAAAAAGGGAAAAAGAAGGAAGGGAGATACCTACCAAGGTACCTCACTGTAAGGAAAGAGGACAAGAGGGGGAAACCGCACCAAGCGTGACAAAACTCACGAAGCTATACGACCATATTTTTTCCTTAGGAGTCATTCCATGCCAAATCAAACCAAAAAAAATGAATTTTCAAACTTCACCTCTCCGATTTGTCTGAAATTTGGCACACTTTTAGTCCTAGTTGAAAGATTGCAAGATCCAATTTTTTCAAATTTTTTTGACCACCCGCCAATTTTTCGTTGAATTTTGAAGTTGCCAAAATTTCACAAAATTTAGCGGAGGTCCTCGCCTTTGAAGTGTCATAAGTCCGGTCCTATTCAACGTAGAGAGCTCAAAGTGGTCTCATTTGAAAGCTCTTTTTATTAGCTTTTCAATGACATGCAACACTAAAAGACTCACTGCAAATTTTTCCTGGATGTAAAGATTGGATTTATTTTCATTTCATTTAAAAAATAAATTCAATCTAAGGAGAAAATATGGCTGTACAGCAGGGTAAGTTTTTAATTTTTTACAGTAACTATTCATTTTTATATAGTTAAGGGTGTTTTTTATATTGCCTGGATCTTCTAGGCTTCTGCTTACAAGGACTAGATGACGGAATATTTGACCCAAATCTAACTGGTTTTGTAGGAAATTGGATGCACTGTCAACATATAAGTATGGTCTTGCACTTATTTTCATTTAGTTTTTCTCTACAGGCAAAAACGTGAGAAAGAGGCCCACATCAGAGCTTAATACTAGACTAAATATGGGTTAAATACATACAAAAATGTTTTTTCTTTTTTTCTTTTTCTTTTTTCTTTCTTTCTTTTTTTAGTAGTAGTAGTAGTAGTAGTAAAGTCCAGACGCCCAAACCTTGTGTTTGTTATGCTTATATTTCAAAGCGAATGACTGGACTGAAAATACCAAGAGGAAAATAAAAAAAATCGGCTTTGGGAATTATTTGACTTCTGTTGGGAAAGTGTTCTTCCGAGTCATTAGAGCAACCTCCCATCCTCAGAAATGGGTCTAGTGACTTTTGCATTTGGGTGTCCTTTAAACCCACTGTGACCTTGTTCCATAGTATTCCATGCATTAAATTCTTAGCCTGATGTCTCAGGCTAACCCCCCCCCCCCCCCCCCCAGCTGTTTTAGTCTGTAAAACCTGCAAGATGTCTTGCATGCATGGCTATTACATTAGGCTCATTTGAAATTGATCAATTTGTGGAGGATTATAACTACTATTGCTGTACCTGATCTCTGAAGATAATAAGACCTAGATTATATACATTGTCCACATCATTTTGCTGGACGTACACTCGGTCCATATACATCAAAATATCACGAATCATGACCATTGAAGTCTGGTGATCATTCCAGGCTTGATTTAAAGTTTGCAGGCAATTGTTGTTCAAAGCACGCAGCACATCTTCACGAACCTGAAATGAAATAAAAGAAATAATTAGACCTTTAAACCTTATTTGATGATAGACCTGTTTAGTGATGACATAACGATCAAAACTGGATCCAAACAAATGCTATATCTTGCTCACTCTCATGGATTTATCCATAAGAAGTCGGATCCAAATTTTCGAATGCAAATTCATGCTGGGAAACAACCACTTTTCTCAAATTTTTGCACCATTACATTCCACATACCTTAACGTATCTTTACACTCCAAAATAATTTACGAATCAAGATCAAAAGTGAATTTACAATCACAATTATATCGAAAGACGTCCAATGTTTTATCCTTGTCTTACTCGTGGTCTCTTATGGACACATCACTGCCGTGACACTCAAATCATCCTAACCTCTCCTTGCATCGAAGCTTGCTCGATGTATAAAAGGTGGAGTATGATGATACCGAATGAATCCATATCCTAGAATTTTGCGCTCAGAGGAAACTGAGTGAGACAAGGACAAAACATAGGACTTTCTTCAATAAGACTGTGATTGTAAATAAATGTGTGATGTTTCAAAAATTTTATTGAAACCTGATTACATTTTAAGGCACTTGGAATCCAATGGTATGAAAAAATCTGAAAGAACTTGGCATTTCCTAGCACAAATTTGTGCGTGAAAATTTGGATCCTGCTTCTAATGGGAAAACTCACGAGAGCAAGTGAGATGGAGCATTTGTTTGGAACCACTTTTTTTTGTGATGTCCCACTAGGTCTATAAATCTTCATGTTACAAACAAATCCTGCAAATCCCGTAATCAGGGCAAACGGCAAAACCAGAGACAATATACAATAGACACCACACACTATCTTATCTTGCCCATGTTAAAATCAGTTGGCAACTTTTTTTTTGGGGGGGTCTCAACAAAATAACGTTCAACATGGTCTATCCATTGTCGAATGAGCAAAGGTTGATAGTAGATAGGAATTTCCCATGGTACCTATGTATCTCTGCCATTACACCCTGACCTTCAAAGACATTTTGTGAGTCTGTGAGTAAGTAAATGTTGTAATTTTGAAATGAGCTCATCGTAATTTTCGCTGAATTTCACTCAAGAACTAATTACTTAACTCAATTCCTTAGAACAAAAGTTAGCAAGAGCCCCATTTACAAAAAAAAAAAAAAAATAACTTGCCTTCGATTCGAGATGCTGAGTGACGACCTCTTTCAAACCGGTGTAAAGCCGTTCGCCGAATTTATGGAGAACCATGGTGTAAGCATTCCTGTAAAGTTCTTCAAAACTAAGACCGGAATTGTTTTTCTTCTGAATCTCTTGTATTGCATTTTTGAGGAGGGCCCATATCCTCTCCACATATTTCTCATCCATAGACATCTGTAAAACATTGAGACACAAATGAGTGAATAACTCTGTGTTACTGTAGAGAGAATGACATAATAGACAGGAATCTCTCATAATGCCTGCGTTGAACCACCATTATTAACTTGCCGTTATAGCAATTATGGAAGTTTAGTACTGAATTTTGGACTTTCTTGGCGCGATTTTTGTGATTTTTGCTGAGTTATACATCAGATTGGACTATTCATTTGCTCACAGTAAAAATTTGCGAGAGTTCCATTTTAGCTAGACTGGCATGTTATGACCCAATAGACTATTTTGGTACAGCGATGTATCATATCAATTGCCGTTTGGAAACCTCTGGTTCCAAACAAACTCTGATTCATGATAAATTTCCCATGAGCGCAATTTTGAACCGAAATTTTGGCTATTAAGAAATTAAAACGACCTTCATGCAATTATAAATTTTACATCCTCACAAATACTTATTTATGCCTAGTTTCACTGCCGCAATCGACAAAATTTTAGATTAAACCATGCATTTGGAGGTTGGAATTGCCCGAATTCTTATAGAATCCCATCCATTCCATAGAAACAACAATAACATTTGAGTGACTCCAACCTCCAAATGCATCATTTAATCTGTAATATCTTGCTGATTGCAGTAGTTTTAGCTGTGGAACCAGGCATCATCAAGCAATTTCGAGGACTCAAAACGTTCGCATCATTAATTGTTTAATTTAATAGCCTAAATTTCAGTTAAAAATTGCACTTGTAGAGGAATTACATTAAATCGGTGGTTATTTGGAACCAGAGGTCCTCAAATGGCAATCAATAAGATATATCGCTGTACTAAAACAGTCTGTTGAGAAAAAAATTATTTTCACTATGTTTTGAGGTACACTGCTTTATAACGATGAATGTTAAAAAGGCCCCTTTCAAGGCAGTGTACTGCCCTTTGTCAACCATAAAACTGACAGCCAACACTTTTTCCCTGTGACATAAAACAAGTAATGACAGTGCTAGTCTAAAATAAAATGTAAACAAGTTAACTCACTCATGTAAAATAAATAAATAAAAAAATTGTTATCTAAATTGAAAATGAATAATTAAAAGCATGGTGATAAAATGATAAAATTTTGCTAAGTGGCTTAATTGGAAGTCTTTCAATGTTATTTCCCTTGAGGTACGGTATAAATTAAACGAAAACACGCTTGAAAATTTTTGTTTAGCATTCAAGCCGGTGAGGTACAATAAATTTTAGAGTTTACTTGTACATAATTGGCCCAGCATCAGTTCATAAAAATGTATCAATTTACACCAAAGAATTATACCTACCAACAGATAGCATTAATGGGACATAATTTTGAAACACCAAGGAGGTAACCATGATGAAAATCTCTTGTGGACATTTTCACACGGACTCGATTTGTTCACCTCATTTTTTAACCTTAAATATTTAAAAAAAAAAAGTTGTGACAAATACATTTGAAATGATTGGTTTTAAACAAAAATGCAATTGTTTTAGAGTGATTATCTAGACACAGAAATTAATATAACTGTTTCTTTTGGAGGGATTTGATTAGCACGATAAAGAAACTGACTCGTGACAGAAACAAGCAAAATTTTCTCACCTGGATAGTTTTATTAGATCAGTGTTCTGACAGCTACTCTAAAACACTTGCACTTTCGTTAAAAACCAATTTCCGCTCAATTAATTACAATTTTTTATTGAAGGTTAAAAGAAAATGAGGCAAACAGAATCAGATCGTCCATGCAGTCAAATTTTGGAATAAGACTTTTAACATGTATCAGCCTCTCTAATAGTACACCTCGTTGGTTTTTATGGATAAAATAACCCATCGAAAGCATTCAAGAAGAAAATTTGCTCCGGGAAAAATAACAGAACATCAGTTTAAAGCACAGTATCCTTACCCCATTGTCGAAATGTTTTTGAAACGGTGGATCTAAAATATTGAGATCCCAAATTCCGATTCTGAATTTACTTTTCAAACCAAAGGGATCTCGTGAATCTTTCGAGTGAGAGGTGCCATAAGTTAAGGAACGATCATGAGTTCTTGACATGTGAGCGTTTAAGCCGTCGAATTCACAAATTTAGGGATGACACGAGTTGGATAAAAAAAACCATGGGTATTTTAGAAAATAGAAAATTTTAAGGCATCCATTATGCTGGAGGATGCTTCGAAGGTCACAGGTCAACAGGTGCTAGGAGATTTGATTATTTTTTTTTTCTGGGGGAGGGTGTGCGTGAACTCATTGTAACAAAAAAAAAAAAAAAAAAACAAACAAAAAATGGAGGTTGGAGTAAAACAAAGATGGAAAATGCTTGGTACGTGGGCAGAATTAAAAACAAAAACTATAAAAACGCATGGCGAACGATAAGAATTTTAGTTTCTGTTTTTGTTTATTTTTTAATAGCGCAGGAGCACTGGAAATTGAGTCAGAAATGACATACACTGAAAATTTAGGGTTGTGTGATTTGACAGAAATACAAAAAAACCTGTCAAACTCTGATATCATTGTTATGGAGATTAGATTCATGACCATCAGCTGATGACTTAATAACAAAACCTCAAATTATATCGATGTCAGCTGTTACATTAAATTGGAGTTAAATCAAGTAAGTTCATTGAACTCAACGAGGTAAGACGATAAAAAGGTTGATACAAGTTACACGTCCTATCCCAAAGTGAGGCGGCATGGGCGAATCTGATTCTGGTTTATTTGCCTCGTATTTTTTAACCTTAAATCAAAGATTGTAATTAATTCAGTGGAAATTGGTTTTAAACAAAAGTGCAAGTGTTTGAAAGTGACAGTGATTATCTTCACACAGAATTTTAATACAACTATCCAGGTGAGCACATTTTGATTTTTTCTGTCATGTGTCAGTTTCTTTATCGTGCAAATCCTTCCAGAAGAAACAGTTATATCTATTTTTGTGTCCACATAGCCACTCTTAAACACTTGAACATTTGTTTATAACCAAATTCAAATGGATTTGTTGCTCTTTTTTTTCAAATTTAAAGGTTAAAAAATATGAGGCAAACAAACCGAGCCTGTATGAAAAACTTCCAAAAGAGATTTCCATAATGGCTGCATCCATGCTGTCACTGGCGGATCCAGGAATGTATCCTTCTCTCTTCTCCCTCATTAGAATGCATATGTTAGAAAAGGACAGATCATGGGCACTCACATGATTTTTGCTCCCTCTTCTATCCTTTTGTAACACATGCGAACTAATGGGAAAAGAGAGAGAAGGAAAATTTCTTGGATCCGCTAGTGCATGCTGTCTCCTTAGCAAGTCCCACAAATCTTCTCTATTGATATAGCCTGTTGATTGAGCGAGTTGATCATTCATCTCTGGTTGCAAGTCTTCTAAAACGAATTTTTATTTCTGATCCGGACTGATCAGATGGGTTTCCAGAAAACTTTTGCGACAACAATTTCAAGCCCTGATTCTATTGCAAAGAGGGAGCTAGAATGATTCTATTGTAAAAGGGAGCTCTTGACTTGTATTACAGCCCTAATGGGCTCATATATTAAATAAATAAATAAAATAATAAATAAACATTGCAACATTACGCCAGCTTTTTCCTACCAGTCCTTACTTCTACATTCTACATAAATATCTGAATAAATGAAAATAAAAAGCACTTACAGGAAACGAACGAATCCGCATTTTGGATTCCTTCTTTGGAAGGCCTCCTTTCATCATCTTGGTAGGACTTGTTTTGAGACTTGACTAAGAGAGAAAATACAATCAAACTTTCATTTCTTTTTTCAAAGCGAATCGCCTTTGACAGACACCAACTTGGAGACTTTCAATTTCCGGGCCGTGCAACGAATTTGAGACAGTATAAGTTCAGACATTAAAGACAAGTGATGAGAACAGCGGAGGAAATGGAATCCAAAGATTCAATCAACGACATCAACCACAATCTGAAAACAGACAGAGATACAGGAAATTAACGATAAATTGCATTAATTTTTGATAATCATCCATTTATATTTCAGAAATTTAAGTTACTTCAAAAGTGGCAAAAGTTTGGAAAGGCCCATTATTTTATTGACAAGTTTGCATTTTTCTGTAAAACTATTTACTACTACAAAGCAACCAAGTATTGTTGGTACAAATGCATTCTCTGAAATCTTTGAGTGTGAAATTTTCTCCAGAAAATTTGTTTCTCTGAGTCTCATTTCTGTGTAGGTTGGAAATTTTCCAACTTTTAAATAAACAAACAAACAAACTATGGAGTCTGAAAAGACCAAGAAAATTGCTCTTTGCCCTTCAAGAATATTTCTAACGCAAACAAATTTCTAATTTTTTGGGGTATTTTTCAAGTATTCCCGAGTTTGTTGAAATATTTCCAAATTATCTGAACTACCATTGGTTTTTTTGGCTTACTCACGTTCCTGGGATAATGAAAAACTCTGATTACACTATAGGTACTAATTGTAAGTGAAAATTGATTTCAGTACTTGGAGCTATACTTTAGAGCTATAAAAATAATGTGCTCCAAACTCATGAAAATATTTGATCAAGGGATGATTTTTGTAGTACTGTGCTCTAGCGATCTGCCGTAGCTCCAAAATTTTTGAATTTAAGCAATACTGTTGATACTATTTCTTTGGTAGTATCTGGATGAAAACTCTTTTTTTCACATCAAATGAGCTGTTGAGCGTATAGGACGGTTAAATTTTTTGCAAAGTTTAGCTTACACCATGGTCCTAGTAAGACGATCCTTTACTAACGGTAATGGTACTTTTTAAGGTAATTTCTCACATCTATTAACCCTTTCACCGGAGGTGGTACACGTAAATACCATTTTATGTGACATTGGATTCGATGGAATTCAAAAAGACCTTTTGCAAAAAATTGTGTGACCAATCAAAATTCTTAGAAAATTGTGGTTTTTTGAAAGGTCTAAAAAAATGTCAAAACCCAAAATGCGTGCATGAAAGGGTTGAAATATTATCTACACTTCTCATGAGTGACAACACACACTTCAGAGATTACATTGAATCTGAGAAAGACAGCCGCTGACATTAAGAGCGAGTCTCTGAAAATCAGTTTTTTTTTTTATTATTATTATTTGCACATACACTTATGAGTTATGAGCTACATGTTGAGACTAATCCTATTGAATTATTTTACAACTTATTTCTATTTATATATTCATTACTGTATTTACACTCCGTTGCCAGATTTCTTTTTATTAGCTCTTTTAATGCAAATCAGTGCTTTGAAAATTGAGTCATTAGTTCCACTTTGTAAGTTATGAAATAGTTTTTTTTTGCACAAATCCGGAAAGCTGGCCTTCACTGGACATTTTGGTGGCAGCCAATTTAAATTTGAGTATTTAGAAAAGGAGTTCCACGTAATTTTTTTTGTTTTTTAGTTTTTTTTTTCAAAGGCCCCTGATTGAGACCCCTGGAAGAGACGACTCAGTGTTTCTGTCGCCCAAGAACTTGAAGCTCTCAAGTATAGCTTCAAGTACAAATCAATTTTCACGTCTAAAGTGTGATCTGGGTTATTTGTTACACTCCTAGGAACTTGAGTTACCCGAAATAAACCAAAGAAATTTTGAATCATTAAGAAATATTTGAATAAACTCAGGATTACTTGAAAAATGCAAAAAAAAAAAAATTGAATTTTTTTACTAGTTGAGAGCTAAGTGCAAAGTACATGTTCTTAGTCTCTTTAGTCTCCACAGTTTCTTCAATTGAATTTGAAAGTAGGGAAATTTTGGTAAATGATCATGGATCTCGCTACCTTCAATCATTTTTTTTATTTATTTTTACTTATTAATTTCAATCGGTACATGATACCTTTGCGGCGGCTAAATACAGGTAAATAGTTACATTTATACTTATTTGCCTACATTAAAATATCTTTAGACTTAAATAGAAGACAATCATTTCAATCATAGAATCATTTGTAACTCACATACAACTCATCATGGAATAGTCAAGTTTGTCGCTGACTAGGTATTTAAAGCCTTTTATAAGGTCTTGTTTTTTCTAACACAGAAATAGAGCTGAGAAAATATTAAACTCGAAGAATTTGAGCATTCGTTTGTATTGATTTTTACCAATGATCGGTGTCTTCATAGAAGTAATAAAAAAAGAACAGATTTACAGAGAAAGGCAAACTTATCAAAGGAACCAAAAAAAAAAGCGATTATTAATGGGTCCTTGTCACACTTTTGCTTCAGAAATATGCAGCATATTCACATAGATAATAAACTCAAAAACTGTTTTGTAATCTTTGGTTGCTATTCTTTCAAGAAGTTGCCATCCTTAGAGCTCTGCGTTCGTTGACTGGACTTGGTTACTAGTAGTCCCTCTCATCGCCTATTTCTGTGGGCAGTGTCTAATTTTTATTGTGACGTTACCGAAGTCGACGATTCGTCAACAATCTGCACATTGATTGCAATCAGCAGTAATCAGCATTCCAAACTCTCTCTATCCCTCTCAAGCAATCCCTATTTATTGCTATCTCTCTCACTCAGCCAAAATCTTATACAGACACTTGTTTCGTGACTTTTTCTTGGGTTAGGCATAGTGAGTTGACCAGCAAAGTTCATTCCCATCAAAAAATTTATCAAACAATACATTGGTAAATAACTTGAAGCTGATTCCAGGGCCGACTAGTTCAAACCATAGACGCCACATAGCGCTGCTCATAGAGGAACCAATCTTAGGCTAAAATTGACGAATCTATCCAAAAAGTACAAATTTGAGGAATGTCGCCACCCGTGAGCATGCTTTAGGAAAATACACTTGAGGTTTCAAAAGTTTTCAAACACTCAAAAATAAAACCAAGATTTACCGCATGGGTACCTTGTAATTGTATTAATCATTTTGGCTGTACCTCCCAACACAAGCCAGCTTAGTGGGAGGTATGAAATATTTATGTAAGCTCTACTCTTTTGTGAAATTGTTTCTCGATATAATAAATAAACTAAATAAACTAAAATAAACTAAATTTAGGAAATACAAAAATTACAGTAAGTCTCAAGAAAGAAAGTGAGGCAGATAGACATAGTATCACTCCCACTTACTAAGCTTCTGGCATCATGAATTTCCTAAATCACAGCTTTAATTCTCGACTAAGAGTACTTGTGTTGGGCTCAAAAATTCCATAAAAAACCTATGCAGGTGCCAGTGTTCTCAGATTTTGCATTTATCTTTGTTTTTAATTGAGAATGCCAAAAACACAACTTTCCTCAAACGTGACAAGAGGTGCTGCACATCGGATTGAAATCTGGAAAAGTTTCACCAGGAATCAACTTAAAATGTTGGGTGCAGACAAATACAGAGCAACCCCAGTCTTCACAGCTATGCGTCTTTCATGAAAACATCGGCTTTATGCATCTACTAACCAATGGGGATGACGCTTTTGGTAGTAGGAAGCTGATGTTTTCATGAAAGCCATAGAACTCTCAAGTCAAATCTTATCTGAAACAACCTACACGAAAACCATTTGATCAACTGGATATGAATGACGAATTCATAATACCACAGACTCTACCAAAAGATCTTAAAAGTAGCTCCTTATCAGTAGCACTAGCTTGCTACTTCTAACATGTAGAAACAACAGATAGCTTAGAGACACACCACAACCAAAGAAAATTCAATAGAAATAAACTCCAAAACCGAAATAGAAACTGGTTTTCTCTCAAAAAATGACAGACGCATGGGATAGAATTTTCTTTTCTTTTCCTATCAGACTGGTCAGTTAAGGATTTCTGAAACTGTCCACAGTTCATAGATACGTTTTTTTCCCCATCTACTGTACTGATCCAGCGAGAATTTAGCTGGGACTGCACAGATCCATCCAGCGAAGCGTTTCTGTCAATTCGTACGATTTTGCTTGAAGAGGATAGGCTTTGTCCATTTGTAAACACAGATGTAAACAAAGAAGGCCTATCCAGCGGACGCCCAGCAGCCTCGGCAGACCACTGACAGCGAATGGAATCCAGCAGAATTGAGAGAAACGGTTTGCTGGATGCCAGCCGCTGCAGCGAATGGGAAAAAAAGGGTCTTATCCGGTGGCTCCTCGAAGCGTTGCCATCAATTTTAGATTTAGAAAAAAGAGGTTAGAAACTCTGCCATTTGTAAACACAAATGTAGACAAAGAAGTCTGTTCAATTGGTCCTAAGAGGTCCTGGATTGATAGCCATCAAATGGAATCCATCTATGAACTAGCAGATTTGAGAGAAACGGTTAGAGTGCAATTCAATACAATTTCTGATCAACCAAATGAATATCAGAAGGGAAAAGAAACAGGTTGAACGCAAAAGAAGTAAGGTACTAGAGACTGTTTCAACTACAGGTGATTTTGTTCACAATTCTTTGGTATTCGCAAGGCTGAGTCAAGTTCAATTATCATCACGAAAACGATACGGATGGCAATGAAGTCTATGGAAGGTACCAACCAGGCATCCAAGAAAATGAAAAGAGTTGAAACAATCAATAGCCAGAACAGCCAATTCATGATTAGAAAGTGAAAAAATAGAAATGGTAGGAGTGATAATAACTGTACGTTGCCGATAGAGCCATTCCTCGACACCCATCTCACCCCTACCTAAACGCAGCATTTTCCACCATAAGAGGAAGACAAAAGCTTACCAACGGTTTCAAGAAAAGGTAGCTGGTAGAAAGCTGGTACAGTAAGGAGCTTTCATAGTAGAAACGAAACATCCGACAGTCCCGAAGTATGAATAGAAATGACAATAATAAACAGTAACACAAGCTACCTTTTGAGAGGTTAATGACCCAAGAAGAACTTCTGTTACTAAAATAATGAAGTACACTAGATTCATAAGTAGAATGAAATGCCGATTTACCATGAGAGGATCAGAAATCTGCTTGCAGCAGACTGAAGTCAAGCAGACAAATAGAGATCAACTGAAAAATAACTCATGTATGCTCACAAAATAACAAGATGATATCCATACAATCCTAATAAGGATTTACAACGGAGACTTCCTTTCAACGCTCTTGTAATCCAGCAGCCTGGGTGTGCTGCTAATTGGGAACAGTGGACTGAATAAAGCTTAATAAATTCCAAGCCTCATAGGATGATTAAGATGATAAATCTTATGATATGAATCACTTAAGCACTAAAGTAAACATTATACCCACACTCAATGCTCCAGGCTTTCAACAAAGCATGTCAATGTTTAAGATAGGTGACCTGGGTTTGATAGATAAAGAAACCGATTTATGACTAAACTATGCAACGGAAGTAAATTACTGTGAAATTTTCGTCACGAAAAACACAATGAAAATGCAAAGGGGAAAACAAAATGATGATTGTAGTGTAAATAGTGGCCTAGTTTGATTAACCCTGACTTAATCACAGATGAATAAAGGCAGTTCTTACTTACACTTAGCCATGAAGTTAATCCGAGATGTGAACGAGAAACACTGTGAGAACGCGATGCACTGAAGCACGAAACGAAAATCCGTACAATTTCCCAAAAATTACTAATAAATGCAATAAAAACTTAAATAATAGCCATCGAACTTTTGACAAAACTTACAAGTATCCCCTCTCCCTGTCTTTCAAGCAGATGATCGAATCGACAGAGCATAAAATTGCATAGGGACCTGAATTTTGATTGGCAACAAAACAACAGGAATTTTGAATTTCTTTTCGAGGAACCACTTGAACTAAATTCGTTCAAAAAATACAATGAAATCGCAAAGGATTAGAAAAAAACAGTAATTTCCAGTATTTTCAACTCTCGTGTTTTCCCGACATTTCCAGGGGAGAATATTTGGCTGCCAGTTGCTGGCAATGCATGTATGAACTGCATATTGCAGATATTGGTTATAGAGGGGGCAGGTAGAGACGGGTGGAGAGGATGAAAAGACGGTGGCCTTGCGCTGACTTGGAGATGGTACTCATCTAAAATATTGATAATCTGTGACTTAACCTGACTAGTGGCAAATTTAAAATTTTGTTTTCACGAAAAAGGTGCTAATATTTTTGTAACCGCAAGAAATGATCAATAATTTAACTGTGAACAGTCATTGAGATTGTTTTTCTTGTAAATTTCTTTTCTACGAGGTAAGTCGTTTGGAAATGGTTTCTTCTCATGCCAGAAAATTTGTGAAAGTACATCACATCTGACAAAATTTATTTCACCACTCTCAGAGTGGTAAATTTTCATTGGAAAATCCTTCCATCAACACCAGTTGAATTTTTTTCTTCGTCAACCTACTTTCATCAAGGTTGGAAGGTTTCTTCTTTTCCGATAATTTCTCACGACAGATATTATCAACAGAGTTATCTGTGTCACTGTATACCATCTCAGTTTTTTAACAGCAAAAATAAGAATCACCATAATTGAACCTAATCTGAAGGGTAACCTCCGGTATTCTTTGTTTCAGCCCTCAGCGCAGATTTCTCCCAGCAACTATGATGAAACTCTACTACACTCAGAAACTTTGAGATAAGCCACTCAGAATCGCTTTGGCATTCCTAAAGATTGTGCGGTATATCCAATTGATAAATTGATAAGAACTTTTTGTTTCAAGACTTTATCTAGAATCTCACGACAAATTTTAATTTAGGTACTTGAGTGCATACTACAGGTTTTTCAAACCATTTTGGAGACTCCGTAAATGGTAGGTAACAGTGATGTTTCGATGCGTCTTTTTTTTATTTATTTATTTTTCATGAAATGGAATTTTTTTTTCAACCCTCACTGGTCAATTGTTGAGCTGTGCTTGACAATGCAAATTTTCCCTCTGGGGCCCAGCATCAATCTAGCAGTATTTTTACTGACAGCCACCACTAGTCTGGAGCGATACTGAACAAATCCATTAATTTATTGTTTATGGGGCTCTTGCAAACTTTTGCTATAGGGGATTGAAAAATTGATTCTTGCATAAAAACTGTAAACATTATGATAAGCACACTAAAAATCACAAAAATTACTTTCAGAATCGGGCTTAATGGTGGAGAGGCGTAGGTATAATGGGAGATTCCCTTCTAAATTGAGACATATCTCTGTGTTTCCGTAGAGAAAGCGCGTGACATAATAGACAGGAATCTCTCATGATACCTGCATAAAACCGCCTTTACGATCTTGCCGTTATAGCAGTGGTGTGAGTTTATTACTGACTTTTAGACTTTCTCATTGTGATTTTTATGATTTTTTATGGTTTTTACGTCAGATAGAACTATTCATTTGCTCACAGCAAAAGTTTGCAAGAGCCCCATTGCGGGAATTTTGTCCTTTACGCTTGGTTCAGGGTCATGTCCAGCTTATTATTTGCAAGATTTAATTTTTAACTTTATTTTACCTCAACATTAAATCAGACCTGGCTGCAAGTCTACTGAAAAAAAATGGGCCGGAAAGGATTAAAGAATTAAAAAAGCAAGTAAGTACACACTTACATGCAAGTTTCTCTTAGATGGTCTTGGTAATCTAAAGGCTTGAAATCTATTGGAACAAACCAGCTGTAATTTTGTGTTTTATTACATTGGATGTCATAACACCAATACCTATTTAGGCTTCGTGGAACTGAAAACTTACTTAAGATGATTCCAGGGTCGATTAGTTCCGACCGTTGACACCACGTCGCGCTGCACAAAAAGTCAACAGTTTTTAGCTAAAATTGAGTTATTTACGTTAAAAACACGAATTTTAGGAAAGTCAGCACCTACGAGCATACTTCAGGAAGATACCCTGAAAGTTTCAAGCTGAAACACTCAAAAGTAAAGCCGGAAATTATGAAATACGATAATTCCCATAAGCATCGATGAGTGCAAGTGAGGCAGATAGACGTAGTATCACTCGCACTCACTCTCACTCACTAAGCTTATGGCAAAAAGAATTTCATAATTTACGGCTTTAGTTCTTAACCAATTATGCTCGTTTTGGGCTCAAAAAATCCGTAAAAAAATTTCGCAGGTGCTGACATTGTTGGATTCTGCGTTTTATCTAGGGTTTCAGTTTTAAACGCCAAAAACACAACTTTTCCGGAAAGCGGCAAGCGGCATTATCCATCGGATTGAAATGTGGTAAAGTTTCGCCTGGAATCACCTTAATTAAAACAATTATAAATAATCCCGCCATGAATTGATTGCACCCTTCATGAATTCACCTTAATCAATCATCAGTTCCTTTTTCGTGCAAATCGTTCTGAAAAAAAGTTATATCAGTTTCTGTGTCCAGATAGCCACTCTTTAACACTTGCACTTTCGTTTAAAACCAATTTCAAATGGATTTGTTGCAATTTTTTTTTTTACATTTTGAAGTTTAAAAAAATGAGTTTAATAATCCGAGCCTACGTGAAAATGCCCATCAGAGATTGCCATGATGACTCCCTCTGAGGTGTTTCAAAATCATGTCCCATCAGTGTTGCCAGATCGAGGGTAAAAAGCCGTATCGTCCCCACTTAAATCAATGTAAAACGTACGGCTTTTTCACCCCAATCTGGCAACACTGCCATAAATCTTCTCTATTGGTGTAAGCTCATTGGTGTTTTCACAATGTAAGTTCCACAAAAATTCAAAATTAGTCAGTGCAAATATTCTAAATTGTTTCATCTCTATTTTCCAGGTCTGTTTTGAACCTAGATCTTGATTGGGACAAGTGTCATCTGCAGTATTGCTGCATCCTGTAAGAGTTCGGCAGGATCTTCAAAACATTCAACTTTTGGGTAAAAACTTTCCGATTAATTACTGTTTTTACCCTAATCAGCAATAATTTTGGGAAGAGTACATAAAATAACCGCAATGAACGCAGGTTTAGAAGAAGAACCTAGGATTGAAAAGCACAACTTTTTTTTCAATGCCTTCCTCTGTCACATCTGCAAGAAAAGAGAATCGTACGGTAATTCCAAATCTTGCTCCGGCTGTAAATTGATCAGCTATTGTTGCACAGAACACCAAAAGGCTCACTGGAAAAGTCACAAGGCATTTTGTTTGGCCGCCAGAAAAATCTGCCGTGACCTGGGCGTGAGTAACGTGTTCAGTCCGGGATATTCAAGCAATCCCTTATCTAAACGTGAATGGTGTCAAAAACGATGGGATTTAAAGACACTCTTTGAGTCATGCCTAGACAAAGATTTACAAGTATATGAACTAAACATGTTATTCTTTCCTAAAGTTTGCAAGATTTGCTACACACCTGATATTAAAAAAGAATTGACGTGTACTAAATGTCTAAGTGCCTCGTATTGCTCAGAAGATCATAAAAATTCCGACAGCCATGAAAATATTTGCACCGATTTTACAAGAGCTTTAGACATGGATTTATTTATGCACAGTGAAAATTTAGACTCCCTTCAAATTGATTTGATGAAGCCAGGATCTAAGCTCGATACTGGTACTATAGAAAGTTTTATCGCAAATCATATGAGTGGTGAGTTAAGTTTTGGATTGGAAGCTTTGATAAGTCAGTACTACTCAAGCGTTTTGACTTTAATTCACATCTTCAATCAAACGCCAAATTTTATGGTTGGAAAAAGATTGAACATCCATCTTGTCGGTGCCCATTTTGATTTTGAATATCAAATCACGCAATATTGGGAAAATTTGCTTCATGTATTTCCGGAATTACAGTCTGTGACGGTGATCCATATCGGACCAGAGTTAGAGAACAACCCATCCATTCTTAGACTTTGTGATGATTGTTGGAACACGAATAAAGCGGTCCAGTTATACTATCATTGTCAGTTTTACCATGAATATTACGATGGTTCTGCAGTCGTGAAGCCAGACGTCATAGTCAGCTTGAACTGTGGATTACATCAGTTTGAAAATTCAGCCAGTGATTCTTGGAAACTGAGTTTGCCGTTGTTTTTGAAGTATGAGAATGTTCCTGTTATTCTAACCGCTTATACGAAGGAAGAAGCCGAAAAAGATCTGAGAAGACTGCAAAAAGAAAGTGTTGAGCTCGATAAAAAAATCACTCTCATTAGTAATGCTGAAAAAAATCCTTTCAGCAGTTTAAGGCCAATTAAAGATTGGGAGAATTCTGAAGATTCTATCTTTTATGTCAACAGTTTTGTTTCTGCTTTCATCGTTGAGAAAGACGAATAATTTTCCCAGTCAGTGCATGTCCAGCTCATGCTTTCTTAAGTAAATCGAACATTTTTGCAGATTGATTTGTGATTATTACAAAATTTTAATTTTTGTTAATCGAAAGGCCTGTTTCGGAAAGAGCTTGTGTTACTAAAATCTTAAAACTTGAGGATAATTGCACCAGAGGGAATGGATTTGAAAATGTTTCACAGTAACCTTTAAACACAAGAATTTTTTGGTCCATTGAAATTGAAAGTTGAAAGACTTTTGCAATTTTTCTCGTCTTTTTCCAAACTTGATTAAGGACACACATTCTTGCTGAAACAAATCATTTAAAAGACCGATTTAGTGATGACAACACAATCGGAATTGAATCAAGACAAATGTTCTATCTAGCTCACTCTTGTCGAGTTACCCATAAGAAATTAGGTCCACATTTTTGACTGCAAAGTCATGCTAGTAAACAACCAGATCTCTCAAATTTTATTCCATAATCAGATTTCTTGTTAAAGTATCTATTCACTCCAACATAGTTCATGAAAGATTAAAAGTGAATTTACAATCACAATATATCGGACGGAGTCCTATGTTTTTTCCTTGTTTTACTCACATTCTTTAATGAGCACTACCGTGACACTCAGTCTTCCTAACCTCTCTCCATATTGAACCTAACTCGAGGTATAACACATGGTGTGATGTTGCCGATGAGCCCGTATCCTAGAACTTTGTTCCCGTAAAAATCTGTGAGTGAGAGAAGGACAAAACATAAGACCTTCTTTGATATAACTATGATTGTAACTTAATGCGGGATGTTTCAAAAATTTCGTTGAAGCGTAATTATACTTTAAAGTGGAATCCAATGATGTAATAAAATCTGAGAGAACTGGTTATTTACCAGTATGAATTTGCATTTGAAAATTTTGATCGGATTTCTTATGGGAAACCGTGTGAGAGCGAGTGAGACAGGATGTTTGTTTGAATCTAATTACTTTCGAGACATCGCACTAAATCAGTCTATTACCTGTTAGACTTGCATAATCCTTTTACTTATTAATTTTATAAAGGTACCTGAAAACTGTGATCAAATTCTTGTTGGCTGTTGAAAACATTAAGAATTAACGTGACCAACTGACTATTTTTTGTAATTAGTTTTCATCCTATGTCCTAAATCCTCATTAAATTACAGTTCAAGAGCCCAGCGGAATAATGTTTTAGTCAGAAAAATCATTTTTTTTTTTACCTCTATCTTCAGAAGCGGGGTCTCAAACCCGAGTGTTGTTTTTTGTCTTGTTTTTGCTTTTCAAATGATTTAAAAAAAGCCATACTTTCTTAGATTTACGTCGTTACTGCACTTTAAGTACAGTAATTCTGCAAAGAACTATTTTTTGTAATTGAAGAAAAAAATTGTTTAATAAGACTGCTCATCAGAAAAAATTACTTATGACCAAATTCAAGATGTCTTCAAATCAAATATTAAATCTTTAAATTTTATGTTATCAAATTAAATAATAAATAATTGAAAAAACGTTTTCCATCTCTGTATAGAAGATTTCCTTATTTTTTCTCAACTTGCTCTTAAATTTGTGCAGTTTTTTTTTTTTTTTTTTTCAAAATTTTTCAAATTACTGATTTAAGACCTAATAGATGATTAGCATCTAAGAGGTCAACAGTTTAATACCAATAGTCCAATACCCTCATCAGACCTCATCAGCCATTAACAGTCATTAGCGTACCAAACTATCTCTCCGCTATTTGTACCGCAATCTCTTTCTAGTTTCAAAGTTTGTAAACGTGTTGCATTTCCTTCTTGAAATTGAGGAGTTCTTGGGTAAGAGGGGCTGTAAAACAGTGGGAGTGCTCATGCTAAAAAAATCTGATTTCTAAAGGTTATTCGGTGAGTATGAAGTGTCGGATTGGGTTCTCTCAGTCATCTGAAGATTTGACTTCACGCTCTAATTGTTAGATAATTAAAAAAACCCAGTTTTCCTCATCAGAGTTTCACGCAATAACAATTTGAAAGGTTAGAGGTCGTTTGGTCTTCTATTTTTTTGGTCTACTTAAAATTAGCTCTGTACTATTATTTCGTCTTATGTGTCATTTCGTCCACTAGCTTTTTATATCTACCGATTCCTTGTCCATTGGCTAATTTTGTCTACCTACAAATAAAATCTAATTCCAAAATAGGTCTAACTTATTCTTTTGCCCACTAACAAATAATGTCTACACTTAAAATTTCATTGGTTATTTTCTCTACATTTCTGATGCCATGAAGTAAATTGACAATTATTCGTCTCGTATAATTGGATCTATTCTTGTAAAAACGGGTTATCACTGCCAAACATTTTTTTCAATGCAGTGCGTATGATTGGTCTACTTCTGATTCATTAGCAAATTTTGTGGACCAATTTTTCAATAGCTGTATTTGTTGTAGGCTTTCACGTCATAGACCTGTTTTCCTGGACCAAAAGCCTGTAGACCTTTTTGTTAAGTAGGGCGTAGGCGTCCTTGATTATTAGACTTCTTGTGTGTGGACCTAATAAATTAGACTTTTTGTCATTAGACGTAATTTATTAGACTTAGTGACTGTCGACCAATTTTTAGTAGAATAAACAACCTGAAACCATTTGAAATCAGGTTTTTTGAACACATGTGCACAGTGCACAACCACTGTCTTATACATACCCCCTTTTACCGAGCAACTTCTCAATTGTACTATAGTGACTTGCGAGAAAATACCTGCCAAAAAAATTAAGGTCTCAAGATTGTGAGAGAGATAAAAAGGAACTCACTGGCTTTCTCACTGGCTGACAACAGCTTTAAAACTATACGCATACCTCATGAATTTTGAAAGGAAATAAAAAAACGATTTTTTGAAATGAGGCAATTTGAAACTAAGGTTCAGGCAGTGTTGCCAAGTTTGACAAAAACATACAAATTTCCCATAAGATTTCATGTGAAATGTGTATTTTTTTCCAAAACTTCTATCTCTAGGTTCAGGGGATCTGTGGTTGGTGGAGGGGAATCGAAACAAGTGACGAACAACTGATAAAAAACTGCTAATGAATTATTTATTAAATCACTTCACTTGTAAGTACGAGGGGCGTTCAACTTATAAGTTTCCCTATTTTTTATCTCTGGCCCTGTTGGTGCCAGAAACATTTTATTTATACGATTAAATTTTTCAAATCCTCAGCTTTCCAACGGTAATTTTGTTTTTAAAATTTAAGCAATTTTTGCAGGTGAAAAGCTTTATTTCTACACACGTGCCGAAAAATTCCCCACCAACTTTTTCAGCCAAAAGTATTCACCTGTTTCGAACAACAGCATTTGTCTGATCAGCGACGAAAAAAAAAGTGATGGCGAGCGTTTTTTGGGACAATCAAGGAATTTTATTAGTAGAGTTTATAGAACGAGGCACAACCATCAATGGTGACAAACATCATGAAACACTCAACAAATTGAGGAGAGCAATCCACAACAAGCGTCGAGGAAAACTCTCGAGAGGAATCAAGCTCCTCCATGATAATGCTCGCCCGCACACTGCTGCCGTGAATCACTCAAAAAACGAAATTAAGTGTGAAAAAAAAAATTAATTAGAGTAGACAAGCATGACAAAAATCCCTCATTTTTTTACTTCTTACCCTTTCATACCTGGAAATACTTATTGTTCAGGGATGGCTTTTTCGCCATTATAACTGAACTGGGCACAATTTTCTCTACAAAAAGATGTGCGTATCATATTTTCATACTCTTCATAAGATTCTATGTTATTCAGATGTACATTTCAATGTACACCAGGTATGAAAGATTAGTTTCTTTTTTTGACTGAGTTGCATGGAGAAAAAAGTGAAGCAGCAGTTGTCAAATTTTGACAATGCCTAAAGTGACTTATCACGTTCTTTTCATGTAGCCTCCGAAAGGAACAAAACTATACTGATTGTGAGATTAGAGTATTAGAAAAAGGATGAGATATCAACAAAATATGCAAAAGTCATTCATTTTGGGACCACACAACCCCTCCCTCTCCCATCATCGGACAAAATTGTGAGATCACCAGTCACTACTCACAGCACAGATGCAAGAAATAAAAAAGAAACCAAACAGTAACAATAGACTGGCAATGAAGTTGATTAATCAGCATCACTTAAATCTATGTCTCTGATAAATTACTGTTTACCTGCTGTTTGTTTGTCAGTTATAAGTCACGGGAGAAAAAGTTTAGCTTGTTTACCATCGCATCTTACAACTACATCTTGTATACGTATTCGCTCGAGCGCCTTCAATTTACAGTGTATGCAACAAGGCGATCATCTAAGTTTTATATGTTGTGTTCAGAGATTACTGGAAGGTTTCTTCTTTTCCGATAATTTCTCACGACAGATATTATCAACAGAGTTATCTGTGTCACTGTATACCATCTCAGTTTTTTAACAGCAAAAATAAGAATCACCATAATTGAACCTAATCTGAAGGGTAACCTCCGGTATTCTTTGTTTCAGCCCTCAGCGCAGATTTCTCCCAGCAACTATGATGAAACTCTACTACACTCAGAAACTTTGAGATAAGCCACTCAGAATCGCTTTGGCATTCCTAAAGATTGTGCGGTATATCCAATTGATAAATTGATAAGAACTTTTTGTTTCAAGACTTTATCTAGAATCTCACGACAAATTTTAATTTAGGTACTTGAGTGCATACTACAGGTTTTTCAAACCATTTTGGAGACTCCGTAAATGGTAGGTAACAGTGATGTTTCGATGCGTCTTTTTTTTATTTATTTATTTTTCATGAAATGGAATTTTTTTTTCAACCCTCACTGGTCAATTGTTGAGCTGTGCTTGACAATGCAAATTTTCCCTCTGGGGCCCAGCATCAATCTAGCAGTATTTTTACTGACAGCCACCACTAGTCTGGAGCGATACTGAACAAATCCATTAATTTATTGTTTATGGGGCTCTTGCAAACTTTTGCTATAGGGGATTGAAAAATTGATTCTTGCATAAAAACTGTAAACATTATGATAAGCACACTAAAAATCACAAAAATTACTTTCAGAATCGGGCTTAATGGTGGAGAGGCGTAGGTATAATGGGAGATTCCCTTCTAAATTGAGACATATCTCTGTGTTTCCGTAGAGAAAGCGCGTGACATAATAGACAGGAATCTCTCATGATACCTGCATAAAACCGCCTTTACGATCTTGCCGTTATAGCAGTGGTGTGAGTTTATTACTGACTTTTAGACTTTCTCATTGTGATTTTTATGATTTTTTATGGTTTTTACGTCAGATAGAACTATTCATTTGCTCACAGCAAAAGTTTGCAAGAGCCCCATTGCGGGAATTTTGTCCTTTACGCTTGGTTCAGGGTCATGTCCAGCTTATTATTTGCAAGATTTAATTTTTAACTTTATTTTACCTCAACATTAAATCAGACCTGGCTGCAAGTCTACTGAAAAAAAATGGGCCGGAAAGGATTAAAGAATTAAAAAAGCAAGTAAGTACACACTTACATGCAAGTTTCTCTTAGATGGTCTTGGTAATCTAAAGGCTTGAAATCTATTGGAACAAACCAGCTGTAATTTTGTGTTTTATTACATTGGATGTCATAACACCAATACCTATTTAGGCTTCGTGGAACTGAAAACTTACTTAAGATGATTCCAGGGTCGATTAGTTCCGACCGTTGACACCACGTCGCGCTGCACAAAAAGTCAACAGTTTTTAGCTAAAATTGAGTTATTTACGTTAAAAACACGAATTTTAGGAAAGTCAGCACCTACGAGCATACTTCAGGAAGATACCCTGAAAGTTTCAAGCTGAAACACTCAAAAGTAAAGCCGGAAATTATGAAATACGATAATTCCCATAAGCATCGATGAGTGCAAGTGAGGCAGATAGACGTAGTATCACTCGCACTCACTCTCACTCACTAAGCTTATGGCAAAAAGAATTTCATAATTTACGGCTTTAGTTCTTAACCAATTATGCTCGTTTTGGGCTCAAAAAATCCGTAAAAAAATTTCGCAGGTGCTGACATTGTTGGATTCTGCGTTTTATCTAGGGTTTCAGTTTTAAACGCCAAAAACACAACTTTTCCGGAAAGCGGCAAGCGGCATTATCCATCGGATTGAAATGTGGTAAAGTTTCGCCTGGAATCACCTTAATTAAAACAATTATAAATAATCCCGCCATGAATTGATTGCACCCTTCATGAATTCACCTTAATCAATCATCAGTTCCTTTTTCGTGCAAATCGTTCTGAAAAAAAGTTATATCAGTTTCTGTGTCCAGATAGCCACTCTTTAACACTTGCACTTTCGTTTAAAACCAATTTCAAATGGATTTGTTGCAATTTTTTTTTTTACATTTTGAAGTTTAAAAAAATGAGTTTAATAATCCGAGCCTACGTGAAAATGCCCATCAGAGATTGCCATGATGACTCCCTCTGAGGTGTTTCAAAATCATGTCCCATCAGTGTTGCCAGATCGAGGGTAAAAAGCCGTATCGTCCCCACTTAAATCAATGTAAAACGTACGGCTTTTTCACCCCAATCTGGCAACACTGCCATAAATCTTCTCTATTGGTGTAAGCTCATTGGTGTTTTCACAATGTAAGTTCCACAAAAATTCAAAATTAGTCAGTGCAAATATTCTAAATTGTTTCATCTCTATTTTCCAGGTCTGTTTTGAACCTAGATCTTGATTGGGACAAGTGTCATCTGCAGTATTGCTGCATCCTGTAAGAGTTCGGCAGGATCTTCAAAACATTCAACTTTTGGGTAAAAACTTTCCGATTAATTACTGTTTTTACCCTAATCAGCAATAATTTTGGGAAGAGTACATAAAATAACCGCAATGAACGCAGGTTTAGAAGAAGAACCTAGGATTGAAAAGCACAACTTTTTTTTCAATGCCTTCCTCTGTCACATCTGCAAGAAAAGAGAATCGTACGGTAATTCCAAATCTTGCTCCGGCTGTAAATTGATCAGCTATTGTTGCACAGAACACCAAAAGGCTCACTGGAAAAGTCACAAGGCATTTTGTTTGGCCGCCAGAAAAATCTGCCGTGACCTGGGCGTGAGTAACGTGTTCAGTCCGGGATATTCAAGCAATCCCTTATCTAAACGTGAATGGTGTCAAAAACGATGGGATTTAAAGACACTCTTTGAGTCATGCCTAGACAAAGATTTACAAGTATATGAACTAAACATGTTATTCTTTCCTAAAGTTTGCAAGATTTGCTACACACCTGATATTAAAAAAGAATTGACGTGTACTAAATGTCTAAGTGCCTCGTATTGCTCAGAAGATCATAAAAATTCCGACAGCCATGAAAATATTTGCACCGATTTTACAAGAGCTTTAGACATGGATTTATTTATGCACAGTGAAAATTTAGACTCCCTTCAAATTGATTTGATGAAGCCAGGATCTAAGCTCGATACTGGTACTATAGAAAGTTTTATCGCAAATCATATGAGTGGTGAGTTAAGTTTTGGATTGGAAGCTTTGATAAGTCAGTACTACTCAAGCGTTTTGACTTTAATTCACATCTTCAATCAAACGCCAAATTTTATGGTTGGAAAAAGATTGAACATCCATCTTGTCGGTGCCCATTTTGATTTTGAATATCAAATCACGCAATATTGGGAAAATTTGCTTCATGTATTTCCGGAATTACAGTCTGTGACGGTGATCCATATCGGACCAGAGTTAGAGAACAACCCATCCATTCTTAGACTTTGTGATGATTGTTGGAACACGAATAAAGCGGTCCAGTTATACTATCATTGTCAGTTTTACCATGAATATTACGATGGTTCTGCAGTCGTGAAGCCAGACGTCATAGTCAGCTTGAACTGTGGATTACATCAGTTTGAAAATTCAGCCAGTGATTCTTGGAAACTGAGTTTGCCGTTGTTTTTGAAGTATGAGAATGTTCCTGTTATTCTAACCGCTTATACGAAGGAAGAAGCCGAAAAAGATCTGAGAAGACTGCAAAAAGAAAGTGTTGAGCTCGATAAAAAAATCACTCTCATTAGTAATGCTGAAAAAAATCCTTTCAGCAGTTTAAGGCCAATTAAAGATTGGGAGAATTCTGAAGATTCTATCTTTTATGTCAACAGTTTTGTTTCTGCTTTCATCGTTGAGAAAGACGAATAATTTTCCCAGTCAGTGCATGTCCAGCTCATGCTTTCTTAAGTAAATCGAACATTTTTGCAGATTGATTTGTGATTATTACAAAATTTTAATTTTTGTTAATCGAAAGGCCTGTTTCGGAAAGAGCTTGTGTTACTAAAATCTTAAAACTTGAGGATAATTGCACCAGAGGGAATGGATTTGAAAATGTTTCACAGTAACCTTTAAACACAAGAATTTTTTGGTCCATTGAAATTGAAAGTTGAAAGACTTTTGCAATTTTTCTCGTCTTTTTCCAAACTTGATTAAGGACACACATTCTTGCTGAAACAAATCATTTAAAAGACCGATTTAGTGATGACAACACAATCGGAATTGAATCAAGACAAATGTTCTATCTAGCTCACTCTTGTCGAGTTACCCATAAGAAATTAGGTCCACATTTTTGACTGCAAAGTCATGCTAGTAAACAACCAGATCTCTCAAATTTTATTCCATAATCAGATTTCTTGTTAAAGTATCTATTCACTCCAACATAGTTCATGAAAGATTAAAAGTGAATTTACAATCACAATATATCGGACGGAGTCCTATGTTTTTTCCTTGTTTTACTCACATTCTTTAATGAGCACTACCGTGACACTCAGTCTTCCTAACCTCTCTCCATATTGAACCTAACTCGAGGTATAACACATGGTGTGATGTTGCCGATGAGCCCGTATCCTAGAACTTTGTTCCCGTAAAAATCTGTGAGTGAGAGAAGGACAAAACATAAGACCTTCTTTGATATAACTATGATTGTAACTTAATGCGGGATGTTTCAAAAATTTCGTTGAAGCGTAATTATACTTTAAAGTGGAATCCAATGATGTAATAAAATCTGAGAGAACTGGTTATTTACCAGTATGAATTTGCATTTGAAAATTTTGATCGGATTTCTTATGGGAAACCGTGTGAGAGCGAGTGAGACAGGATGTTTGTTTGAATCTAATTACTTTCGAGACATCGCACTAAATCAGTCTATTACCTGTTAGACTTGCATAATCCTTTTACTTATTAATTTTATAAAGGTACCTGAAAACTGTGATCAAATTCTTGTTGGCTGTTGAAAACATTAAGAATTAACGTGACCAACTGACTATTTTTTGTAATTAGTTTTCATCCTATGTCCTAAATCCTCATTAAATTACAGTTCAAGAGCCCAGCGGAATAATGTTTTAGTCAGAAAAATCATTTTTTTTTTACCTCTATCTTCAGAAGCGGGGTCTCAAACCCGAGTGTTGTTTTTTGTCTTGTTTTTGCTTTTCAAATGATTTAAAAAAAAGCCATACTTTCTTAGATTTACGTCGTTACTGCACTTTAAGTACAGTAATTCTGCAAAGAACTATTTTTTGTAATTGAAGAAAAAAATTGTTTAATAAGACTGCTCATCAGAAAAAATTACTTATGACCAAATTCAAGATGTCTTCAAATCAAATATTAAATCTTTAAATTTTATGTTATCAAATTAAATAATAAATAATTGAAAAAACGTTTTCCATCTCTGTATAGAAGATTTCCTTATTTTTTCTCAACTTGCTCTTAAATTTGTGCAGTTTTTTTTTTTTTTTTTTTCAAAATTTTTCAAATTACTGATTTAAGACCTAATAGATGATTAGCATCTAAGAGGTCAACAGTTTAATACCAATAGTCCAATACCCTCATCAGACCTCATCAGCCATTAACAGTCATTAGCGTACCAAACTATCTCTCCGCTATTTGTACCGCAATCTCTTTCTAGTTTCAAAGTTTGTAAACGTGTTGCATTTCCTTCTTGAAATTGAGGAGTTCTTGGGTAAGAGGGGCTGTAAAACAGTGGGAGTGCTCATGCTAAAAAAATCTGATTTCTAAAGGTTATTCGGTGAGTATGAAGTGTCGGATTGGGTTCTCTCAGTCATCTGAAGATTTGACTTCACGCTCTAATTGTTAGATAATTAAAAAAACCCAGTTTTCCTCATCAGAGTTTCACGCAATAACAATTTGAAAGGTTAGAGGTCGTTTGGTCTTCTATTTTTTTGGTCTACTTAAAATTAGCTCTGTACTATTATTTCGTCTTATGTGTCATTTCGTCCACTAGCTTTTTATATCTACCGATTCCTTGTCCATTGGCTAATTTTGTCTACCTACAAATAAAATCTAATTCCAAAATAGGTCTAACTTATTCTTTTGCCCACTAACAAATAATGTCTACACTTAAAATTTCATTGGTTATTTTCTCTACATTTCTGATGCCATGAAGTAAATTGACAATTATTCGTCTCGTATAATTGGATCTATTCTTGTAAAAACGGGTTATCACTGCCAAACATTTTTTTCAATGCAGTGCGTATGATTGGTCTACTTCTGATTCATTAGCAAATTTTGTGGACCAATTTTTCAATAGCTGTATTTGTTGTAGGCTTTCACGTCATAGACCTGTTTTCCTGGACCAAAAGCCTGTAGACCTTTTTGTTAAGTAGGGCGTAGGCGTCCTTGATTATTAGACTTCTTGTGTGTGGACCTAATAAATTAGACTTTTTGTCATTAGACGTAATTTATTAGACTTAGTGACTGTCGACCAATTTTTAGTAGAATAAACAACCTGAAACCATTTGAAATCAGGTTTTTTGAACACATGTGCACAGTGCACAACCACTGTCTTATACATACCCCCTTTTACCGAGCAACTTCTCAATTGTACTATAGTGACTTGCGAGAAAATACCTGCCAAAAAAAATTAAGGTCTCAAGATTGTGAGAGAGATAAAAAGGAACTCACTGGCTTTCTCACTGGCTGACAACAGCTTTAAAACTATACGCATACCTCATGAATTTTGAAAGGAAATAAAAAAACGATTTTTTGAAATGAGGCAATTTGAAACTAAGGTTCAGGCAGTGTTGCCAAGTTTGACAAAAACATACAAATTTCCCATAAGATTTCATGTGAAATGTGTATTTTTTTCCAAAACTTCTATCTCTAGGTTCAGGGGATCTGTGGTTGGTGGAGGGGAATCGAAACAAGTGACGAACAACTGATAAAAAACTGCTAATGAATTATTTATTAAATCACTTCACTTGTAAGTACGAGGGGCGTTCAACTTATAAGTTTCCCTATTTTTTATCTCTGGCCCTGTTGGTGCCAGAAACATTTTATTTATACGATTAAATTTTTCAAATCCTCAGCTTTCCAACGGTAATTTTGTTTTTAAAATTTAAGCAATTTTTGCAGGTGAAAAAGCTTTATTTCTACACACGTGCCGAAAAATTCCCCACCAACTTTTTCAGCCAAAAGTATTCACCTGTTTCGAACAACAGCATTTGTCTGATCAGCGACGAAAAAAAAAGTGATGGCGAGCGTTTTTTGGGACAATCAAGGAATTTTATTAGTAGAGTTTATAGAACGAGGCACAACCATCAATGGTGACAAACATCATGAAACACTCAACAAATTGAGGAGAGCAATCCACAACAAGCGTCGAGGAAAACTCTCGAGAGGAATCAAGCTCCTCCATGATAATGCTCGCCCGCACACTGCTGCCGTGAATCACTCAAAAAACGAAATTAAGTGTGAAAAAAAAAATTAATTAGAGTAGACAAGCATGACAAAAATCCCTCATTTTTTACTTCTTACCCTTTCATACCTGGAAATACTTATTGTTCAGGGATGGCTTTTTCGCCATTATAACTGAACTGGGCACAATTTTCTCTACAAAAAGATGTGCGTATCATATTTTCATACTCTTCATAAGATTCTATGTTATTCAGATGTACATTTCAATGTACACCAGGTATGAAAGATTAGTTTCTTTTTTTGACTGAGTTGCATGGAGAAAAAAGTGAAGCAGCAGTTGTCAAATTTTGACAATGCCTAAAGTGACTTATCACGTTCTTTTCATGTAGCCTCCGAAAGGAACAAAACTATACTGATTGTGAGATTAGAGTATTAGAAAAAGGATGAGATATCAACAAAATATGCAAAAGTCATTCATTTTGGGACCACACAACCCCTCCCTCTCCCATCATCGGACAAAATTGTGAGATCACCAGTCACTACTCACAGCACAGATGCAAGAAATAAAAAAGAAACCAAACAGTAACAATAGACTGGCAATGAAGTTGATTAATCAGCATCACTTAAATCTATGTCTCTGATAAATTACTGTTTACCTGCTGTTTGTTTGTCAGTTATAAGTCACGGGAGAAAAAGTTTAGCTTGTTTACCATCGCATCTTACAACTACATCTTGTATACGTATTCGCTCGAGCGCCTTCAATTTACAGTGTATGCAACAAGGCGATCATCTAAGTTTTATATGTTGTGTTCAGAGATTACTAAGCTAAAGAGATATAGCACAATACCGTATCTAAACATACCAACAAAGAGTAAACAAGAGTCGCAATTGAATGGAAGGCCTGCGTGGTCAACGTAGATAAGGGATCCGAACGCGGGCTGGCCTGGGCTGGCCTCTGATTGGCTGCAACGGGTGGAGCAAAAATGACTCAGGGTATAGGGAAAATAACACGGGATTTTCGTTCCGGGGCGTTTATCTCGAAACCTAAGCAAAATCGTATCTAAACAATTTATACGAGTCGATTCAGCAGATTTTTCCGAACAATTTGATAGGTCATAAGTGCCACTTTATTGCAAATTCGAAAAGACTGTTTCAGTTTAAAAGTACGCACAATAGTGAGTTACTCAAACACTGCTCGAACACACGCCAAGCATGTAATCACACTATTGTGCGTACTTTTAAACTGAAACAGTCTTTTCGAATTTGCAATAAAGTGGCACTTATGACCTATCAAATTGTTCGGAAAAATCTGCTGAATCGACTCGTATAAATTGTTTAGATACTATTTTGCTTAGGTTTCGAGATAAACGCCCCGGAACGAAAATCCCGTGTTATTTTCCCTATACCCTGAGTCATTTTTGCTCCACCCGTTGCAGCCAATCAGAGGCCAGCCCAGGCCAGCCCGCGTTCGGATCCCTTATCTACGTTGACCACGCAGGCCTTCCATTCAATTGCGACTCTTGTTTACTCTTTGCATACCAAGCTGCTTTTTTGAGGTTAGGGTCGTCTTGGTATACGTACGCTTATGGAGATTGAAATTCTGGTGTAATGCAAAATCGAGATTTATCCTCTCAAAACATGATTTTCAACGCTGATACTGCTTTGAGGAAGTAACTAAGCCATAAACTTTCATTACTGACGTACTTTTCCAATTTTGGTCGAACTTCAAAAAAACGAACAAAAACCTCGATAACGCCAGAAGCTTCCCATAAGCTTACATGTACCAAGACGAACCTAACCCCCACTTTTTCAAAAGAAGCAGCATGGTATGAGTAGATATAGCAGAACTTTTCAAACTGTTAATCGACTCCTACGAAGTAAGCAAACTGGCATACGATCTGGTGGACCATTTTTGTGAACAATTCTGAAAGTAACCGAAGTGCGTTCGGCTGCCTGTAAATGACTTTTGATTAAAGTTTTATTGGTTATTTTAGTGGTTAAATTTTTCCCTTGACATTTTCCATTTTGTCAACGTGTTTGTAAAGTAAAAAAAAAATCAGAAAAGTGTGTGCCTTGAATTTATTTCCACTAACAGCAGTTATAGCAATGTTTACGAAAAATGGTCCACCAGGAGGTACGCCGTATTGTATCACAGCCTATTTGAAGGCGTTTTTTACGAGATGTCGATTAACGGTTTTCTAACACGGCGGGGATAGGCCCTGCTAGAAATTTTCCTTGCTTTTTGGCAAGGAAATGTTACATTTCCTTGCTTTTGGCAAGGAAATATTTCCATTTCCTTGCTTTTGGCAAGGAAATATTTCCATTTCCTTGCTTTCGGCAAGGAAATATTTCCATTTCCTTGCTTTTGGCAAGGAAAAAATTCCATGCTCATGGAAAACTTCAAGGAAGTGGAAATGTTTCCTTGCTTCGTTCAAGGAAATTTTTCCATGACCATGGAAACTTTCAAGGAATTTTTTCCATTTCCTTGCTCTTGGCAAGGAAATATTTCCATGCTCATGGAAAATTTCAAGGAAATGGAAATGTTTCCTTGCTTCGTTCAAGGAATTTTTTCCATGACCATGGAAACTTCCAAGGAAATCTTTCCATTTCCTTGCCTTGTTCAAGGAAGTTTTTCTATGACCATGGAAACCTCCAAGGGAATGTTTATAATTCATTTTGAGAGCAATAAGGAAAAGGAAATACTTCCTTGTATTCAGCCGGGAAATAATTCCATGTCCATTGAGCCTTCCGAGGAAATACTTATTCCATTTCCTTGTTTTGTTCGAGGTAACTTTTTCATGATCACAGAAATCTCGAAGCAGGAGTGCAGAATCTCAGTGAATGAGCAGTCGATACAGACAGTGGAATGTTCCACTCATCTGTACTAACATTTTGGACTTAGAAAATTTTTCGCCGCCTTTCTTCGACTTATTTTTGAAAAAAAAAATCTAGAAATTTCACACAAACTCGATTTACGCAAAATTTTTCACATTAAGACTTCGTAAATTTTTCGAGTTTGACTTAAAATTTTTTTTTTTTTCAAAATTAGGACTTGCAAAAAATGTTCACATAGGGACTTGAAAGAAAATTTCAAAGGGGGAATTGCAAATTAAGTTTACTCTCCTAAAAATTTTTAGAGTGGGACTAGGAAACTGAGATTATCACCTTTGGAATCCCAAATTTTTTTTCTGGTTTTAGACTTGTTTTTTAACATTTAACCGATGCATATCGACACTGAACCGACAAACCGATTTTATATCGACCCATATCGACAATAAACCGACATCATATCGACAAAACACCAACATCATACTGGCACCGATATAACTTTTAACCGATCTTATACTTGCCATGAAGGTCGGTATGCAAGTAAGCATGCTTTTGTCGTTGTAATGTCGGTAAGTCAGTCAGTTTCATACCTGAATAAGGTCGATAAGTCGGTATGATCCTACGACGACATCGATATATTTTCAAATCGATCTCATAATAGCCATGCTATTATGCAAATTAAAGCAAGTAAATCTGTCGGTATGATGTTAGATGAACATTTCTCGAGTCAATTTTAAGCTGTTTAGGAATACTATAACATTTTAAAGGCTTTATAGCAAAAAAAAATTGTCTGTCACTGAAATAAGAATGTTGTTAAGCTTTATTTCATTTTCTATCTTTTTTCTCGTATTATGCTTTAATTCTTCATCTGTAGGTATCCAAGGATTATTTTTTTTACTTCCATCGGTAATTAAATTCCTGGTAAAAGTGACGATCATTAACAACTAAATTAGTCGCACGACAGTCGTTAATGGTCGTATGGAGTTGTATAAAGATTGCCATCGAGTTGCACAGCGTCTCTGCAACTTTGACGCCTCTTAAAGCAGGGTCCCACAGCAACTCTACGACTTTGATGACCGTAAGTTGTATGGCAACTCTGCAACTTTGACGACTTTGAACCATAAGTCATACAGCGATTTTCTTGAAATATTGAACATGAGTCGTATTGTAACTTAACAACTTTGACGACTCTTGGTCAAGGAGTCAAATAGCACCTTTATGACTTCGACAACTCTTGATGAATAACTGGAGATGGCGTCTTAACTACTTTTGAGGATTTTACTTTTGGAGTTGTAAAGTTGCAGAAAATAGTAAAACTACAACCATTTTGAAAGCTGAATTCACAAACTAATCTCTCATGACCAGAAAAATCATACATCATAGCAAAATTGCTGCAACTTTAATCCCCTTGACTGGAAAAATAGTCATGCACTCACCTTACAGTTTAGAGGTATATGCCGTAAAGAGAAGAGAAATTAACAACTTTGATGAAAGAGTTTAAAAGTAAGCTCGCATGCCTAAAAGAAAAAAAAGGTAAGACTGTAAAAAGCACTCACCACATTTGAAGGTTATCCAATCAATTGAAAGTTTTTAAGCCGAACAGCACCGATTCACAAATCAAACGAACTGTGACCTCATAGCCATTTTCATAACACAATATACGTCACTTACAATAAGAGAAACTTTTAAGTATTTAAAATCAATTCACCACAGTGGCTGCTCATGCAATTTAGTAACATTGCTTTCATCTTATTTAAACTTAGATAAAACAATAATCGATTCTTGAGGAAGCAGTCAGCCTCCTCACGAATCAATTGTTTTACCTAATTTCAAATGGAAAAATTGCATGATTGCCAAATCGTACAGGCCGCCTCTGATTCACCAACCGAAATGCGTTGAAAATTGAGAAACAAAATTTAACTCAAGCTCTGTTTTTAATTGTAGATCAATGCAAAGCCCAGATTTCATAAGATTTCTGGTTATTCTTCAGAGATAGGTAAGTATGCCGCACAAATTTTCAAGAGTTGAAAACGAACGAATCACAATTATTAAGTACACTGAGCAAGTTGTCGAATCCCCCAAAAAGGAATTCTAATCAGTCCTGGTTTTGATTTGGTAGAAATCTTTCGAACTAACGCACCTGGCATTTCTTTCATGACTCCTGTGCCTTTGAACAAACTATCCGATGTGAGATGATTCAATGTTTCTACGACTGTCCCTACAGCACTAAACTGTACTTCCATCAGCTTAATATGTTTCAGGGACGTAGCAGAGAACGATACTAAACAGGGCAAGGTACCACACTCTTGACAGAAACCGGAGTTCCTGTAAATGTAAATCAAAATCGAGTCAGAGTTGTAAGAAATCATTCTATTTCATAATTATAAGCTACCAAACAACAGGGAAAAAATTCTCTTTGGAAACATGAAACAAGAGTCAAGAGTCTGGCAGGGAATGCGAAAGCCCGTGGCATCTGTTGAAGAGGATTCTCTTATGAAGGTCCAAATAAGGGCTCATTTGTCAGATTATTATTCCTTTCTTTGGGAATTAGTTTTTTTTTCACAGATAATAAGCTCTGGATGATCCCACCATCTTTGAATATACCTATCAGTGGTGTAACAAACAGGACAGCAAGGTAAGCGCAGTGCTTGTTGGCCCAAGCTCCGAAAAAGTTACCTCTCTGGCCCTCGAGAATAGTTTACTTGCAGGCCTCCACTTCTCTTGTTACGTCACTGATTTGTACCAGTGTGAGTCTCCCTTCACACATACACCACTGTAAAAATTGGCAGACTGACTGCTGATTTTAGAGCTCTCTCTAGACAGTAAGATTAAGTTGTTCTGCTCTGTAATCTGTATCAGTCTTGAAACTAAGGTTAAGTTGAGATTTGCCAACAAGAAGGAGTCTCGGAAGACTGCTTGAGAGTAGGTAGTCCGTTTCACGGACAGAGATTAATAGAATTCAAGCGGGAAATGAGCACAGCACTAATGTTCTTATAGAGTTCAGAGACATTTTGGAACAAATGCATGATGACAAATTTTTAATGAATGAGATGGTTAAGATACCTGCTGAGCTGTGCAATGTGCATTGTGCATCCTTGGTGGGTCGAAATCATCCCAGAGTAAAACCTGGCTCTTATACAGAATAGCATACGTGTACATGGACTACATTTATTCGATTGAAACTCGAAAAGAACAAAAATTAAAAAAGAATGCTTCCGATGGAAAAGAAATTACGATTTTTTGTGGACATTTAAGCGGTAGTTTGCTAATGTTTGTTTATCACAGATATAGGATGCTCCATGAGTCCGAGACTCCCCTCCTTGCAGGGACTTTGGGATGCGAATCGATCAATTGAATTTTGCAGTTGGTTTGATATCATTTCGATGTAATTTTAATCACATTTGAAATTTTCGGGGTACGAATACTCTGTGGTCGATCCATCCAAAGAATAATAATAATTTGACACCGTTCAAAAGTCACCGGGGGCCTCAGACTTGTTAAGCACCCTATAGCATCTTCACTCATGAATCGTGATTCGTGAAATCCCAGCCGCCATTATGCTCTCGAAAAGGACGCATGATCAACACACTCTGAAAGTCTCCCTCGTAATTCATTTATTCTCGAAGTAAGTTTCATCAAATTATTCTCTAAGTCTCCTGGTTGGATCTCCTCACCTTCAAGATTTGAAACCGGGGTGAGTAATTAATTACTTGTCGCACTTGGTAGATATTCGATTCTGAGCAAATAGAGGTGGCTGTTATTCACAGTCCCATGCCGTTCTTTGTAACTTCTTCACTGTGTTATTCAAGGTGCTCGCAGAAGGATGACTCCACTGTTAGTCTAGCTCTAATGTTTAAAAACAGCGTTTGTTTGAAATCTCATCCACCTAACTCCTTGCCGATAATTCTTGTTCATAATTTAGAATGAGCTGCCCCTGTTAACTTGGGACCTAGATTATTCTTTCTGTTAGGGCCCAGCAACATTCTTACAGGATATTTTGTCTCATTGAAACGCATTGGCGCATGAATCATGCTGCATAACAGACTTTTTCACTGTGGTGAGCCAGCATGGTCTGTGCATTTTGTCGGAACGGAATAAGCGAACAACTCTGAGTAGTCTCTTCTCTTATCACGGTCAGTTTTGACCAATCGAGAGTAATCATGAGTTACCCCCCTCCTGTTCAATTAATAGTAAAATTGGCCTACCATTTAAGATGAAGACCTAAACATGGCTGTATGTAAGGAGTTTGCACGATCTCTCAGTAAGAAAACAGTAAGGACCTCATACCGGAAAGTGGCAGGTTTGAGGTTAGGGTACAACGTTTCTACAGCTGCTCATGGGAGATGATGAGTAGTTCTCAGATTCTTAGTTTTTTGAGCCAAATATTTAGTTGCTTTTGGAAAGTCTCCTCTTGATATTCCTGACAATTTTAAATGCAGTAAATGGTTTTTTTTTTGTTTCTCGCTTACATTGTCAGTAACATTACCAGAGCCTTTCCTTAGAGCAATTCGCCCAAACAAGGTCTGTAACTGTCAAGAACTCATTATCTCCCTCAAGCGGCTGTAGAAACCTAAGACATTACAGAAGACGACTGGCCACAGCTGTTTCATGAAGTGAAAGAAAAGTGAAGCCGGTCTTGGCACATGCAGATGGGTGGGGCTTGCACTGATCGGTATAGCTCGTCTCAGAAGACGAAGCAGAGCTCGGCTGATAATGTTTAGAATTTTGCTATCATTATTTCTCAGATTGTACGTAAGAATAGAATGAAATTAATTGGATGCTAAAAATAGAGCAGGACCATTTTGAGTATTAGGTTCTGACAAGTAGCTGTGCATGCTACCAAATTGCATCAAAGCGCAGTGGTGAGTGGTTGACTAGCAATGAGTCAAAACTGCGCAAACCAACCTCTGACCGATGCGTTTTGATGCAGTTCAGTAGCACGCACCACTACTCGTCAGCACCCGATACTCAAAAGAGTCCTGGGGGGTGATCACGGAGGATCGTTATCGTTATCGAGTAGAACAGTGTTGAAGAAGAAGAAATAAGACGATAGCCTACTACAGCGCGAGTAACTGCTGCACTCGAAAACGATAATGATCCTCCGTAATCACCCCCCTGCTCTAGCAATTTTCAAGTCTCAGGCAAGTTTTGTTTTGACTTGAAGGAATGAAAATTGAAAAACCCGCCAATAATCATCATTTGAGCTCCACTCCCACTTCTGAAACAAGCTGTATTTTCAGTGAGCATAGCTCAAAATACTACAATCACAGTGGAAACTTAGGTTCATTTTGAACATTTTTGAAGCATTATTTTCTGATTAGACGTTCCAAACAATCCCTAATTCAAGCAGTGAAAAAGACAGTGAGAAACGTCTGCCATCTTGAGAAGTTACCAAACGATATGGGAGTTTCCAGTCTGATTGTATTATTCTGTGATCATGGGACTGTTCCGAACATACAGGGTGTAATAGCAAATAAATTTAAAAGAAAAAAGGGAAGAACATGAAGAATTCAAGTTAATTAGTCCTTATCCAAGCCATTACATATGTCTACTTGTCTGTAGATCTTGCAGGTCTTCACTCTCCCTTGTTTCATGTTTCCAAAAAGAATTTTTCCATAAGGTTGGTGGCTAGAGCAGATGCTTTCTGAGTATCCTGATAAGTCAGTTGAGGTACTGAAAATGTATCAAAACTAATCACATGGGCGGAGCCAGCAATTTGGCAACCATGAATTCATCCCATTTGAACTTATGAGAAACAATCGATTCTTGAAGGTGCTACGGCCATTCTACAAATCGATTGTTTCTCATGCATTCAAATGGGAATAATACACAGTTGCCAGACCGCTGGATCCGCTTCTGACTAATCAGTGAGCAGTTGCAAAAGAGTTTATCTGGTTGCTAACCAACTGCTCACCGATGTGTTTTGATGCATTTTGAACGTATGCTATTCTACGAGTCAGCACCTAACTCTCTGCATGTGTCTGCTCTAATAATTATGAAACAGAATGATTTCTTACAACTCTGACTTACAGCTTTGATTTACATTTTCAGGAACTCTGGTTTCTGTCTTGAATTACGTGACTTCACACTGTTTTGTATCGTTCTCTGCTACATCCCTGAAACATGTTAAGCTGATGGAAGTCCAGTTTTATGCTGTAGGGACAGTGGCAGAAACATTGAATCATCTCACGGAGGAAAGCTTGTCTAAAGGCACAAGAGTCGCATGGAAGGAATGCTTGGTACCTCAGTTTGTATGATCTCTACAAAATGGATTCATCAGAATTCCTGTCGACAACTTGCTCATAGCTGTGAATAATTTTAATTTATTTCTTTTTTTGCTCTTGAAAGTGTATGTGGCATTAATCTTCGGAGAGTCACTGAAAATCTTTATTAAACAGTTTGGCTTCGCATTGCTTTAAAATTGGAAATATGAGATTTCAGTTTAATTTGTTTTTGGTTTTTTTGGTTAGTGAGTTAATTTCAAGCATTAAAAAGCTCTAGTGATAAATCATCTTGTAAATAAGTCATCAAATAGCTGTGAGGCTATACGGTTGAAGTTTTTTTGGTGAATCAGTGCTGTGCGGTTTGAAAACTTTCAAATAAATGGATAACCGTCAAATATGGTGAGTACTTTTTACAGTATTACATTGTCTTCATGCATGCAAGCATACTCTTAAACCCCTTCATTACAGTTTATAATTTCTCTTCTCTTTATTTGTATTTGTTCTGCAGGAGCTATGAGAATGAGGAAAGTAATGTTAGAGCTACATCTCGTGCTACCAACGTTTGTAGAAAATCTGTAACAACGTTGGCTCCCTTGCATCTACAAACATTATTGCAAATCTGTACCAAAGTTGTTTGAAATTTCATAGTAACATCTGCTTACTAACGTTGGTTCAGAGTAGACCTATCAACGTTAGTACAGAGCAGACCTAACAATGTTGGTACAGATCAGACCTATATAACAACGTCGCTACAACAATCTGTACTAACGTTGGGTTCCAATTACGAGTACAAGGTTAGTACAACCTCAAACGTTGTTACAACGTTGTACTACCTTCATTTTTACCAGGGATGTACTGTTACAGTTTTTTTTCTTTTACAATATAATTGAATTTAATTTGATTTAGTTTCATGTCTATCTTTTCCTGCCATCAGAAGAGTAGAGCTTGTTCTAAAATAGTTGGTACGCTGTTAGTTTTCAATGTTTACTGTGCAGAAGATGCATTTGGGAATCTGGGTTCAACAAGTGTATGGGTAGGTTCAGGAAACATTTCTGAATCAGGCACATGCATCCATGAAACCTTTCTGAACCAGATATGGAAAGCATTCCAAGCCAAGCAAGAAAAAGGAAATTTTTCCATGCCCAAGCAAGGGCAAGGAATTATTTTCTTTCCGCGCGAGGCAAGGAAATTTTTCCATGCCAGGCAAGGAAAAGGAAAAATTTCCTTGCTTGGCAAGGAAAAATTTCCTCGACAAGCAAGGAAATATTTCCATGACTGGCAAGGAAATATTTCCATAACTGGCAAGGAAATATTTCCATGACTGGCAAGGAAAAATTTCCCGGCCATTTTTCCTTGCCACGAAAGTCATGGAAAAAAGTCATGGAAATATTTCCTTGCCAGATGTCAAGGAAAATTTCTAGCAGGGGGACTTGTCATATGTCTTTACTTAGTAATCTCTGGTTATAAGTCACGGGAGAAAAAGTTTAGCTCCTTTACCATCGCATCTTACAACTACATCTTGTATACGTATTCGCTCGAGCGCCTTCAATTTACAGTGTATACAACAAGGCGAGCATCTAAGTTTTATATGTTGTGTTACGCCAGGCGTCCTTTTTCACTGCGCTGCGTCAACTCTTTCAGACTCCGTATCTCGCTATAACGAAATTACAAAATAATATCTCGCTGTAACGAAAGTGTGCCTCCAGTCATAAAGTGAGAATATACTTTATGCTTCCAGTCATGGTTCAACCCTTCCGCTCGCCGTTTCCACTAGCTACTTTGAACCAGTGGCGGCTCGTGCTGTTTGGCAGCACTGTTTTACCTCCATTTGATTCTATGTAAAACAATCGATTCGATAGTGAAGCAGCGCTTCTCCGGCATTCGATTATTGTGCATAGATTCAAATGGAGGTAAAACAGTGTTGCCAAATAGCACGAGCCGGCTCTGCTTTGAACGATCATTTACTCGAATTCTCCCGGAAAATAAAAGCAATGCATATGCTCGTAAAAGGAGATCAAGCCAGTGGCGTAACGACTGGGGGAGCAGGGGCTGTGGTGCTTTGGGACCCGAGCCGTAATTAAGGGGCCTTTTTATCAGACTTTTTTTTTTTTTTTTTTTTTTTTTTTTTTTTTTTTTTTTTTTTCAAAAGTTTTAAAAAATTCAATAGAAGAGCCCAAAAGCGAAAAATTTACGATAGATTAATCAATTCTTCGTCGCCTGCTTAAAGTTTCTTAAGAATCGATTTACTTTATTGGTTGGATGAAGAAAACTCATGGTTACTACCTAATTGTGCGAGCAACCGTGAAAATTAAATGCAGTATTTCTATAATTTTTTATTATAATCGAATCTTGATTTAAAAAATTGCATGAAGCGAGTAAAGAGAAGGGGGCAAAAAACACCATTTTCATTTTGGCCTTCCTACACATAATTATACGAAGACCGGAGTTTCAGCTGCAAAAAGTTAAAGTTAGCGTGCTCATGGCTGATTCAGGTCTCGAAATATCTTAAAATGATAAAATATTTTAAGAAGTTAGAGACACTGAAACTGGGAGAAAAAATGGGAGGGGGGGGGGGGGAGACGCCGCGCCGTACATGATCGTACTCGTAGAAGAAAACAACGAAAAAAATCGACCACAACTAGTTCTCATAGCATGGCTGTAAAATACTCGCAAACTAGTGTAGGATTATAGAGGGGGGGGGGGCTCAGGAGAAGTTTCGGTTCGGGGCCTCCACTTGTTTCGGTACGAGACTGGTTTTCATATCTTTTGCAGCTGAGGCTCATTCACTCATGCATGTCAACTCATGACTCTTATACCTGGGCAAAAAGGTGATGTGACCAAAATCCCCTTGAGGACCCCCCCCCCCCATCGATTCAGCTTGGCGATTGGAGTCAATCGCCCTCGAAGGTTTTCATATCTTTTGCATCCGAAACTCTTTCACTCATGCATGTCAACTCATGACTCTTAAAAGTGGGCAAAAAGGTGATGTCACCAAAACCCCCCTTGTGACCCCTCTATCGATTCAGCTTGACGAATGGAGTCGATCGCCCTCAAGGGTTTTCATATCTTTTGCATCTGAAGGTCTTTCACGCATGCATGTCAACTCATGACTCTTAAACAAAAATGTGATGTCTTCAAACCCTCGCTTGTGACCCCTCAATCGATTCACCTTGGCGAATGGAGTCAACTGAATCAGTCTTAAGAAGGAGACAGACCCGGCCATACTCGCAAAACTTTAGGGAAACAGCAGCTTCAGCAATCACTAAAATTATCTTTCACTTGAGTCTTTCACTTTTCCCTTTGGGGGGAGGGGGGTTGCGGGCAGTCAAATATGGGGCGCCACTTTGAATCTCAAGGGGGGGGAGGGCGAAACATTATTATCTACACCACTGCACAAAGTGTAATTAAATTAATAATTGAATTTGACTCTGCCCACTTCCAATGACCATCGGAGAAGCAAAATACGAGTGATGATCATCGTCGGCCGTTGGTGGCTATCAAACGGCCTTTCGATGACAAAGCAAAATGCGACTGAAACACTTCTCATAAAACTCTCTTTACGGTCGTGAGTATCGGTCGGTATTCCGCCTATTGGTTCCGTTCTCAGTAAACAGCTTCTCAAAAGAGCAAATTCTTAAATGTTTGCCTTAGAAGATGAGTGAGTGAGAGGGGGTGGGGGAGAGGGTGGACTCAAGTGAGGGAGGAAAAAGCACACCGCACCGGGTGGAAACATTTTGGGCTCATCGGGTGATATTCCAACATTTCACTTTTCCCTTTCCCATTCTTTTCGACCATTCCCAGTCGGGTCCGGTCCGGTCCGGTTCAGCCCTTGGTGAAATCAAGGCAGGGCCCGGATGCAGACCGAAGAACGTAAATACAACTGTTAGCGTCTCGAATCGCCAATGCAGTTCATGACTTCTGTGGGGTCTGCACGCACTCATTTTTTCTTCCTTTCTCGTCTTTTTTTTTATGTTCCTTTAATTCCGTGTTTAGTGTTTTCGTGTTTTCTTAAGTGTTTATTTAAACTTTAATTTAATCCGTATAAGAATTATAACTCCCCGCTAGATATTGAAAGCTTTCGAAAGATAAGTCTTAGCGCTTATTTCAAAAAAACGCGCAAATAAGACAATTTCTGGACTAGGCTAACGATAGTCTTGCGCCGAGTTATCATTTTTATACTGTATTTTTCATTTTGATCCAATCAGGGTCCATTAAAATAAATAATTTTTCAAAATTTTTTAATTATTCCAAGTGATGACCTGTGCTTGACTTTACTTGGTTCGAAGTTGTTCACCGAGTTAACCTTTGTAGCAGCTGAATTTGCACCTTGTCTTATTCGCCTCAGTGGGAACCAGATACGCGTATGACGTAAGATATGTTACATTTTGAACAAGTGTAAAATATACAGAGTCATGCGAGTATTCTTAGGTATCACGACTATATCAGCTTGGGGTCAGAGTATTCTTTCCGTGTGTCCAAGCTGAAATAAAAGCGCGGGGTCGGAATGTTCCGTCCGTGTGTCCACGCTCAAAAAACAGCCTAGGGTCGGAAATACTCTGTAAAATGCTCCTACCTGATGAAAAGGGCTCCAATTGCTAACTTTGTGACCTTTTTTCGCACCAAGTGAATTCACGTCGGGCTCATCAATGTGCAACTTGGTTTTTTATCGCTTTTTTATTGCCATTACAAATCGATTTTACCATGAAACAGAAGCTCGACGCTGTGCGATCTTCCGATGGCACGATCTAGAACTTTCGCAAGAATTTTGATACGCGTATTGGATTCGTGCTTTTCAGACGTATGTCGGTTGGCCTCGCGAAGTTTTGTAAGTGGACGACTGTGGATAGTGGCGCGAGAATGCTCGGTTGCTATCTAACGGTCCACCATGAGCATCGCAAGGGGGTTGATCGAGATACGCCTGCTTGTACCGACTTGTCGATATGCTCGCGAAAGTCGACCAGATATCTATATCATAGTCACATTCGCCCTCATGAGAAATCAGGAGTTTGTCAATGGTGCGCTTGCAATACGATATCATTTTCTTGCCAAGTTCTGTAGTGACCTGCGATCGGAACATCACATACGTCCTTTTGGGCGTCTCGATCATGATAACATCGATTGATAGGCACCAATTTGTTTTTTTATTCTTCAAAATTTGCTGCTTAAGATTCTCCCTCCCCGAACTCCTCCAAATTCCTGTTCGCTCGCAATCTCTCTCTCTCTCTCTCTCTCTCTCTCTCTCTCTCTCTCTCTCTCTCTCTCTATCACTCTCTCTCTCTCTATCACTCTCTCTCTCTCCTATATCTTTCTTATTTTTAGTTTCTACTTTTGCTTGCTTTTCTGCTTTTTTTTATTTTTATTTTCTGCTTTTGCTTGATTTTCTCTTTGTGCTTGCTTTTCTGTTTGTGCATGCTTTTCTGCTTTTTTTTAAATTTTTATTTTCTGCTTTCTTCATTTTTTATTTGCTTTTGCTGGTGTTGGTATTTGCTTAGCTACTAATCGCGTCTCACCGTTTTTGTTAGGGTCCCTGGGTCCGGTCCCACCCAAATACTCCTCCAGTTTTTTTTTTTTTTATTCGCTCGCAATCCGCGTCTCCCTCCGCACTTCCCTAGATCGCGTTTCGGACCGCGCTCCGATACGGACTCGGGTTCCGTAAGAGAGTATGGGAGGGGGTTTTTCCTCAACACGAGGCTTTCCCCCTCTGCTTAACAAATAATAAAAAAGGGACTCTGGTGCAGCAACCTCCACGTGGTGAGTCCTGGGTAGATTGAGGCTGAGAAAACTAGAAGGTACATTCTTCTATTACCTCGCCTTAATCGAGCTAAGAGCTGCACAATTTTCACGCAAACGCGCAATAATTTATTAATTGAATTGAAGGTCCACTGCTGGCATTTTTCAATAACATTCTTTGGATTAAAAATAATTTTCATCTTTCAAATGTTTCAATTGAAGTGAAGTAAATTCGTTAAATTGGGTGCATTAGACTTGGCTGTTGGTATGGCAGCCACAGTTACATTCTCCGGTTTTAAAAGCTATCCATGATTAGCCTTTATGTAACTATAACTTAGAGGAGTTTGAACTATGGTTACTATATCAACAGCCAAGTCTCACAGTGCTAGACCAATAACGTTACTCAAAATAGTATCAGTTTAACGTAGAAATAGAAAAATCAGCCGGCCGTAGGCTGATAATAAACGATCGGATCGTAATGCTTATCGAGTCGATGGTCGAGTAAGTGTTATCTTATGGTTGGTGCCATTTCAATAGATTTCATTCCGATAGAAATAACCCTCCCATCTCTGCGGAAATTAGCAGATGACTCTTGAGCTATCAGAGAATTTCCATAGAGATGGGAGGGTTTCTATCGGAATGAAACCTATCGGAATGGCACCACCCATAAGGTAACACGCACTCGATCATCGACTCGATAATCATTACGATACGATCGTTAATAAACTGTGCATTGCGTATTGCCTATACTGGTCAGAATATACAAGAATCAACACACGTTATACGTGTGCTGAATGAAAAACTGCTCATTACGTATTGCATACCCTGGCCAGAAATTACAACAGGCAACACACGTAATGAGTGTCTTTTGAATGATAAAATCATTCAGTTTTTGTACATAATACTGGGACCAAATAATGTTACGGCTTGACGGTCCTCCGAAAGACGTTGGATGGTGCGCACGTAAGTATGATTGCGTGTGGTTTATACCCCCGTAAGTGCTCACCGATCATCTGCGTGCAGGACCGTGAGGACGTAACATTATCTGGTCCCTATACGTATTGCGTACCTTAGCCAGAATATACAAGAGGCAACACACGTAACAAGTGTGATGAATGATATACTGCACTGCGTATTGCCTACCTTCGCCAGAATATCGCTAGAATATAGTTCGTAAGAGGGTTGCAGGTCAGTAGGTCTGCAGTAATATGGACTACGGATAACATGTCTACTTATTTTGGTCCACTGAAGAAATGTGTACGTAAGTTTGAAATAATAAATTGAAGTAAGAAAATTGAGATGAAGTAAGAATGAGTGATCGTTGCATTGAAGTGAAGGAAGAAATTTTGTCCGTAGTCCGTATTACTGTAGACTACTGACTGGAAAGTTGAAACCCGTAAAAGATGCATTGGATTTGTGGTCATTCCTCACCAAATCGACCAGAGTATGATGCTGCATAGTCATAGATTTGGGAAATATTTAGCCCTCGACGATTTTTTTTTTTTTTTTTTTTTTTTTTTTTTTTTTTTTTTTTTTTTTTTTTTAAGCTAATGGCCCTTGAGATACAGGCAACCAGACATTTAATAAAATTTGAATCCGTCGTAATGTCGGTCGATTCAGAAATTGCTCAGGATATTCACACTACCTGGCTGCAGCATAGGCACGCTGAATTCATTCTCGGAAATTCAACAAAACAACAGACATAACCCTTCAGATGTCGTAGGATGTTGAATAGCGAGCACCCTCCTCTTCACTTCCCAGCCTATCCCCCTGAGTTTTTCTAATGTCACCGTGCGACATCAGAGAGGTGTTGATTGTTGTTTCATTAAATCCGCGAGAACTCAGCGAGTCTCAAATCCACCCTATGTATTTCAGCGTAGTGCACTGTCTATATTTGTTAAACATTTATTTTAAAGGTTCTCAAACTTTAGATTTTTTTTTTTTTTTTTTTTTTTGGTGACAAATATATTTGAAATTGGTTTGAAATGAAAGTGCAACCGTTTTAGAGTGGCTATCTGGTCACAGACAGCGACAAAAACGTTACTTCTGGAAGGATTTGCACGATAAAGAAACTGACGCATTACAGAAGCAGGCAAAATTGTCTCACCTGGATACTTTAGAAGTCGTTTACGTCGTTTACGTTTTAGAAGTCTGTATACAGATAGCCTCCTGTATACAGGGGGTCCCTTGAAACACCCTGAAACACCCTGTATATCACACTTCCTTACTCAGCTCACATAATAAAATGGACATTTCAAATGAATCCTTCGGCGAGCCCCTTTAATTAATCATGTAGGCAAAAACAAGTACCTTAGAGTCGGAATATTCATTTATACCCACTCGATTTTAAATGACCGCTCGATGATTTGATTTGACTTATTAACATTCAAAGAGGACTTTTGTGCCTATACAACGTAGGTAGGTGGCCGCGCCTGATTCCCGAAAATCTATGTCCAATGAGCACAAAATTTGGTTTGTCTGACAAATAGACCCAGTGGCGGCTCGTGCAATGCGCGAACGACGGATTCTCTCCCTTTGAATCTACATAAAATAATCGATCTATCGGGCATTCGCCAAACCCATCAGAAATCGATACTTTTGCATAGGTTCAAATGGCAAAAAACATTGTCGCGAACACTATACACATGCCGCAGTCAAATCGCAATCGGCTTGAGATTTGTCTTGGCAAAGAGCAAGCCGCTTATTTACTATCAGAAAAAAATCTCAAGTGTAATGGTGGCGTGCAAAATAATTTAATCAAGATTTGATTTATCTCATTCTAAAGTTAATAACCTAACGATCGTACTGGTATCCACAGATTAAGTTTTTCTCAACTGGTTCTCTTCTTATGAACTTTTAAAGCGATTGAATACAGTGTTCAAGAACAGTTCATTTAAAACACCGTAGGTCAAGCACTAATTAAAATGAACCAAATCTGACGAAATCGCCATTTTCGTCAGCTTATTAGCTTTCAAATGAGCTAAAGTAAATATCGATACAATTATTTTGTAGGTCACCATTACACTTGATCTGAATTTTTTCTGATAGTAAATAAGCGGCTTACTCTTTGCCTGAGCTTGCAATTCTCCTCTCAGAACTTTTGCAGAACTCGCAACTTTCTATGCTAAGAAAAAGTATTCATTGTATAGAACAAGCTGCCATTAGATGGAACCCCCCCCCCCTCCGTTTTGACCCGCTCACATTCGACAGCCATCTGGGATGTCTCTTAACCCTCGAAAGATCAGGTAAGTTAAAGAATGCAGTCACTCTTCCGTTTATTGAGGAACGTAGTTAACTGTTCGTACTCGGGGGAGTTGGAATTGCCTATACGATAAATTTAAGGCACTCGAACGAAACCTTATCTTGTAAGGGCCCACATCGAGAATCGCGTTTATTCGGGATCGAGAGACATGTGAAACAGACTAGAGGAGAAAAACTATTAAACTCGGATTGGCCCCTAAGAGGTTAAAACGCATTTCGTGGGTTCTCTCGAGTGGGTTTTGAGACTTTTAGATGCTTTCAATGTGATTTCCACGCGATTTTACACACAGATGGATTCTCCATTACAGTGTTGCTAAAGTTTGCCGTAGACTCATTTCATGAAAGGGCAATCTTTTTCTACAGCCCATTTCCCGGGTTGTGCACGTGACACATAAGCATTTTCCACCATAAGTATTGCATTTCCCGCCTTCTACTTAAAACCACCAGACTTCCACTGAAAACTGATAGAATATCCTTCCGCAAACGTTTTAGTAAAAATTGTGTCCATTTGGAGTCGCACATATTTCTGCGTACGTGCATTCTAAGAAACAATAAAAATCTGGGAAATTTAAAAAAAAAAAAATGAGTTCAAAATAACACTTTTACTTCACCAAGTTGAATTCTAGGAAATTTCCGAGAGGGTCCAAATACAATGAGTGTGCTCCTTCTTTGAATTCTTCACGGCGAGAGATCGCAGATTTTCAGCTAAAGAGCACACATCTAATTTCTTATGAACTCTTTTTTTCCTTATTTGCTGCACGTAAATTCTTAAAAAATCTTATCAAAAACCCTGTAGAGTAAAATCAAATCGGTAGGGCGAAAATCTTGTTCAATAAGTCTAGTGGCAGTAAAAAGAAAAAAAAAAAAAATTGGTTGAAAACTTCGACCCTGGGCATAGTTAAAAACCCGGGTAAAAAAGTCGATTCCGTCCATTTGAATACAAGTAAATTCAAACGTCCCGCTACAGCGCGGACCTCCAGAAAACCTATCCACAGTACCCTCTTATATTTTGGGACCCTAGAGCAGAGCAGATCTGATTGTGAGTAAAAAAAAAAAACAAAAAACAAAACAAGCAGGGAAAATTCCAACACGTAGGTGTTGGAAAAGCGTGCCACTAAAGTCTGAACAGATTTAATGCTTTTGCTAGCAATAATAATTAGACAGCATTCATCAGTAAGGAACCTAGTGACATGGAGCTGATCTCGAGAAAATTGAGTCCAAATTTGAAGAGCTAGCATTTAAAACCCTTCACTGCATGGGATTTTTTTTTTTCAACCAAAACTGGATTTTTCGATTCATTAAGTGGTCACATATATGGGAAAAATAGCAAAAAAAATAATTGGACAGTTTTTCGGTGAAAATTCTCATTTTTCCATTTTTGTCTTGTTTTTTTACAAGTGCTATAACACCATACGGAATGGTGAGAAAGAAAAAACTTTTTTTTTCTTCAAAATTTTCAAAAAAATAAGAATTTTTTCCTTTAATTGGATTTTTCAAAGAGCAAATGCCAGAAGCTTAGTAAAAATAATGAAATTGGGGTTGAATTGGATACGCGGACAAATTTTCCCCCAACCATGATTTCTTTTATTAAATGCATTATAATGAGTGCTGGTGGTCTTTTGAAAAATGTTTGCGCCCCTTTTTATGTTTTCTTATTATGTGACACTGGTGATACAATTTGGAATAAGTCAAAATATACATTACAACTAGAGGCCGGTGGCCGCTTCGCGGCCAAGCGTTCCGTTTCGTGTCTTGCGCGTGATTTTGTTTATTCGAGCTAAGACTTTGACTTGATATCCACTCCCTAACTCCGTTTGCTATTCGCCCATCTAATCCTGCTCCAAAGGACGAAATCTAAAAACTTACTCTATTATTCCTGCAATACTAAAGTGGTATTTTCTCATGTACACCAAATGTTTAGAAAACAGGAGTCATCATTTGGAAGGGGCATAAATAGCATAACCTCCCGTCCCCCCCCCACCCCCTTGCATGAAACTTAACCATTTTAGGGGCGGTCGTTCTCAAGAGGGCCCGATCCAAAACCGTTAATTTTTTTTTGCGCTCATGGAGCCGCCGAAACCCTTAGAATCGGCGCATTTGGATGCACCGTATTAGCGCATGTGGATTATACGATTTAGAACAGTACAGAGAAAAAAAGGGAAGGAGAGAAAGAGATAGCGAGAGTGAAAAACCATGCTTTCACAATAAAATGAGAAGTTCGGGGTAAGCAAACAAATACGCATGACCGAGATCGCACACCTACGATAGCCTTTCGTTGAACTGACATGACAATAAGACATTGCGTTTTAGTAGGTAAATCAAAAATCTGTATAAAAATGGAAAAGAAACTTTGCGCGGGAAAAGTATGCCTTTTTCAAACAGCCCTTTATTAACGACGATAATTTGTTAAAATAGGTTGGCTCGGAAATTCAAGCAAACTTCATTTAACATTTTAATTTTTTAAGCTTTTTGGACGTGAGGTCATTTACAACCCCTATTATTTGGGGTCATTCTTTCAGCGCTTTTTGACAATTGATGCTCAATGCTCAAAAGATGTCTCTCCATAAGTTTTTTGAAATTAGAGTGAGATAGCAGTACATGCGGGGGTTACGGGACACCAAGAGAGACAGTTTGTCTTTCTTTGGAACGCTCATCACCAAGTCAGCACTAAATCAGTCTATTTCGAAAAAGAAAAAAAAAAAGCCTTCATTTAATTTGACACACTTTGACTCCACAGATTAAAAAATAACAGGTGTATACAATCAAATGAATCGTTAAAAACTACAAAAATACCCAAGAAATCTAACGATTTTTTTTTTTTTTTTTTTTTTTTTTTTTTTTTTTTTTTTTAAATTTGAAAAAACAGACCTTATAAAAACATCCGAGATGCGAACTAATACGAAACAGCTCAAATCGCCAACTTTGAAAGAGGATGTGTAACAATATTTTGGGTCCGTTGGACCCGTTGGTAGTATTCTTAGATAAATCACTTATACATTCAAAGTAAACAACACATTTTCAACAGGAAACCAATTATTTTCATTACTCAATAATATTCGAGAGCATATTATTGATAAGAGAAGAATAACCATCGTCTCAACTCATCATCACTAATAGTTTGGTTTCTTTAAAAATTCTCGAAACCTAGCCCAAATTTGCTGGGTTACAATCGAGATATCAATTCAACGCACCGATCTCAACAAAGTCATCTCTAGTTGATTGTACAATAATTCTATAAATCTGCGTGTAATACATATGATAAGTATCGAAGCTCTACTTCGCGAAGTTATACAGCAACCTCGTCGAACCATCAATCAATGACTGTACAGTGCTGCCAGATTTGACATAAAATATACACATTTTACATTAAGTCTCAAGTGCCTGAATATTTGACAACACATCTAGCAGCACTGTGACTGTCCCTTTGTTTACATCTATATAAAATCATGTGATAAAAAGTCGAAGCTATACATCGATATCATACGAAGTGACTTCATTGAAGTCGCTATTAAAATGCTTCTATACCCGGATGTGTCCTTCCCAACGACCTCTATATTAGACCGGCGAACGAATACGAACCAGCAAAACCCGCAAGAAAGAAAGTTAGGTTAGAATAGAGGTGCTTGGCCGGATAGGAGCACCTCTGTTTACACGTATTTTTATGAAGATGTTCTCTTCCGTTTTTCGCTTCTAAAACTCCTAATTTTACACGGATTTTGCTTTTCTTGGTCTTAATAGAAGGAGGATAGCTTGGGCTTTGACCTCCGCCCTACCGGGTCCGGTAACGTTTTTTCGAAAATATATGGAAAATATAAGTCGTTGAAGTGGACACCCGTTGGTATGCTCTGAAGACCTTGCAAATCACGTTCGCCTGTTTACGACGATTCAATCTGTCTACAAATCGGCTTTTAGTCATTTTTTGAGTCTACTCCTTCACTCTCAGTCCTTTTAGTGCTAGATTCTTCAAAATCCGTAAAGTTTTAGTGGCTGAGGAGGTAATTTTTCTATACTGTGTAGTGTGTACCAGTAAACCCTCCTGTGTTACAGTTCGTAGTTACTTAACTTGAGTTCGTAATTTCTGTACATTTCCCTTCTGGATGATTTTTTATTCCTAATATTGTTTTATCAATCTGCGCCATCATCAGTGTCTATTAAATACTGTGATTGTGGTGAAATCCGCCCGCCGTTAACTCAGGATGTCGGATCGAGCCGACCACTGAAAGGGTTCTGGTTAGTCATCATCAATTTTGTGAAGTACTCATCATGTCAGGAGTGATTCCATCTTACTCCTTTGTTTCGTCGCAGCATAATTCAGCCTTGAATCAGGATTCATCGTAAAATTCCTCTCTTTGAACCATCCGTGGTTTTTGCCCATTCTTCGGAATCTTAAAAGTGAGCTTGGAGGGGGAGGCTGAGAGAATGGCCTATAAGATTTGGGTCAAGATTTCTACGAACAGCACCTAGAGGCTCATTCAGTTAAGTTCATGAAGACGTATCGGAAAGTATTAGATGGCAGTTATATGAGGGGCCATGTTTCTTCATCACACATTTTAGCATTTTTAGCTGCTTTGACTCGAAGTCGCTTACGGGAACACTTTCGGGAACGGACCGAACCGCCGTAAGCCGCAATGAGTGCGAGTGAGAAACCTTAAAACGCGAGAGGTCTCACTCTCGCACTCCCAGATGCTTACGGGAACACTTTGGAAAACGGACCGAACCGCCGTAAGACGCAATGAGTGCGAGAGAAAAACCTTGAAACGCGAAAGGTCTCTCTCTCTCGCAGTCGCTTACGGGAATAATTTGAGAAACGGACGGAACTGCCATAAGACGCAATGAGTGCGAGAAAGAAACCTTGAAACGCGAGAGGTCTCTCTCTCGCTCTCGCACTCGCTTACGGGAACACTTTGGAAAACGGACCGAACCGCCGTAAGACGCAATGAGTGCGAGAGAGAAAACTTGAAACGCGAAAGGTCTCTCTCTCGCACTCGCAGTCGCTTACGGGAACACTTTGGGAAACAGACCGAACCGCCATAAGACGCAATGAGTGCGAGAGAGAAACCTTGAAAGGCGAGAGGTCTCTCTTTCGCACTCGCAGTTGCTTACGGGAATAATTTGGGTTCCGAACCGAACCGCAATAAGACGCAATGAGTGCGAGAGAGAAACCTTGAAACGCGAGAGGTCTCTCTCTCGCACTCGCAGTCGCTTACGGGAACACTTTGGGAAACGGACCGAACCGCAATAAGACGCAATGAGTGCGAGTGAGAAATCTAAAAACGCGACAGGTCTATCTCTCGCACTCGCAGTCGCTTACGGGAACACTTTGGGAAACGGACCGAACCGCCATAAGACGCAATGAGTGCGAGAGAGAAACCTTGAAAGGCGAGAGGTCTCTCTTTCGCACTCGCAGTTGCTTACGGGAATAGTTTGGGTTCCGAACCGAACCGCAATAAGACGCAATGAGTGCGAGAGAGAAACCTTGAAACGCGAGAGGTCTCTCTCTCGCACTCGCAGTCGCTTACGGGAACACTTTGGGAAACGGACCGAACCGCAATAAGACGCAATGAGTGCGAGTGAGAAATCTTAAAACGCGACAGGTCTATCTCTCTCGCACTCGCAGTCGCTTACGGGAACACATTGGGAAACGGACCAAACCACCATAAGACGCAATGAGTGCGAGAGAGAAACCTTGACCCGCGAGAGGTCTCTCTCTCGCACTCGCAGTCGCTTACGGGAATATTTTGGGAAACGGACTTAACCACCATAAGACGCAATGAGTGCGAGAGAGAAACCTTGAAACGCGAGGGGTCTCTCTCTCGCACTCGCAGTCGCTTACGGGAATATTATTGGAAACGGACCGAGCCGCCATAAGACGCAATGAGTGCGAGAGAGAAACCTTGAAACGCGAAAGGTCTCCCTCTCACTCGCAGTTGCTTACGAGAACACTTTGGGAAACGGACCGAACCGCCATAAGACGCAATGAGTGCAAGAGAGAAACCTTGAAACGCGAGAGGTCTCTCTCTCGCACTCGCAGTCGCTTACGGGAACACTTTGGGAAACGGACCGAACCGCCATAAGACGGAATGAGTGCGAGAGAGAAACCTTGAAACGCGAGAGGTCTCTCTCTCGCACTTGCAGTCGCTTACGGGAACACTTTGGGAAACGGACCGAGCCGCCATAAGTCGCAATGAGTGCGAGAGAGAAACCTTGAAACGCGAGAGGTCTCTCTCTCGCACTCGCAGTCGCTTACGGGAATATTTTTGGAAACGCACCCAACCGCCATAAGACGCAATGAGTGCGAGAGAGAAACCTTGAAACGCGAAAGGTCTCCCTCTCACTCGCAGTTGCTTACGAGAACACTTTGGGAAACGGACCGAACCGCCATAAGACGCAATGAGTGCAAGAGAGAAACCTTGAAACGCGAGAGGTCTCTCTCTCGCACTCGCAGTCGCTTACGGGAACACTTTGGGAAACGGACCGAACCGCCATAAGAGTGAATGAGTGCGAGAGAGAAACCTTGAAACGCGAGAGGTCTCTCTCTCGCACTTGCAGTCGCTTACGGGAATACTTTGGGAAACGGACCGAACCGCCATAAGTCGCAATGAGTGCGAGAGAGAAATCTTGAAACGCGAGAGGTCTCTCTCTCGCACTCGCAGTTGCTTACGGGAACACTTTGGGAAAAGGACCAAACCACCATAAGACGCAATGAGTGCGAGAGAGAAACCTTGAAACACGAGAGGTCTCTCTCTCGCACTTGCAGTCGCTTACGGGAACACTTTGGGAAACGGACCGAACCGCCATAAGTCGCAATGAGTGCGAGAGAGAAACCTTGAAACGCGAGAGGTCTCTCTCTCGCACTCGCAGTTGCTTACAGGAACACTTTGGGAAAAGGACCAAACCACCATAAGACGCAATGAGTGCGAGAGAGAAACCTTGAAACGCGAGAGGTCTCTCTCTCGCACTCGCAGTCGCTTACGGGAATACTTTGGGAAACGGACCGAACCGCCATAAGACGCAATGAGTGCGAGAGAGAAACCTTGAAACGCGAGAGGTTTCTCTCTCGCACTCGCAGTCGCTTACGGGAATATTATGGGAAACGGACCGAGCCGCCATAAGACGCAATGAGTGCGAGAGAGAAACCTTGAAACGCGAGAGGTCTCTCTCTCGCACTCGCAGTCGCTCATGGGAAAAATTTGGGAAACGGGCCAAACCGCCTTAAGACGCAATGAGTGCGAGAGAGAAACCTTGAAACGCGAGAGGTCTCTCTCTCAAGGTTGCTCTCTTGCACTCATTGCGTCTTATGGCGGTTCGGTCCGTTTCCCAAAGTGTTCCCGTAAGCGACTGCGAGTGCGAGAGAGAGACCTCTCGCGTTTTAAGGTTTCTCACTCGCACTCATTGCGTCTTATGGCGGTTCGGTCCGTTTTCCAAAATATTCCCGGAAGCGACTGCGAGTGCGAGAGAGAGACCTCTCGCGGTTCAAGGTTTCTCTCTCGCACTCATTGCGTCTTATGGCGGTTCGGTCCGGTTCTCAAATTATTCCCGTAAGAGACTGTGAGTGTGAGAGAGAGACCTTTCGCGTTTCAAGGTTTCTCTCTCGCACTCATTGCGTCTTATGGCGGTTCGGTACGTTTTCCAAAGTGTTCCCGTAAGCGACTGCGAGTGCGAGAGAGAGACCTATCGCGCTTCAAGGTTTCTCTCTCGCACTCGTTGCGTCTTATGGTGGTTCGGTCCGTTTCCCAAAGTGTTCTCATAAGCGACTGCGAGTGAGAGAGAGAGACCTCTCGCGGGTCAAGGTTTCTCTCTCGCACTCATTGCGTCTTATGTTGGTTCGGTCCGTTTCCCAAAGTGTTCTCGTAAGCAACTGTGAGTGCGAGAGAGAGACCTTTCGCATTTCAAGGTTTCTCTCTCGCACTGATTGCGTCTTATGGCGGTTCGGTCCGTTTCCCAAAGTGTTCCCGTGCGCGACTGTGAGTGCGAGAGAGAGACCTCTCGCGTTTTAAGGTTTCTCACTCGCACTCATTGCGTCTTATGGCGGTTTGGTCCGTTTTCCAAAATTTTCCCGGAAGCGACTGCGAGTGCGAGAGAGGGACCTCTCGCGTTTTAAGGTGTCTCACTCGCACTCATTGCATCTTATGGCTTTTCGGTCCGTTTCCAAATTATTCCCGTAAGCTACTGCGAGTGCGAGAGAGAGACCTCTCGCGTTTCAATGTTTCTCTCTCGCACTCATTGCGTCTTATGGTGGTTCGGTCCGTTTCCCAAACTGCTCTCATAAGCGACTGCGAGTGAGAGTGAGAGACCTCTCGCGGTTCAAGGTTTCTCTCTCGCACCCATTGCGTCTTATGGCGGTTCGGTCAGTTTCCCAAATTGTTCCTGTAAGGGACCTCCAGTGCGAGAGAGAGAGACCTTTCGCGTTTCAAGGTTTCTCTCTCGCACTCATTGCGTCTTACGGCGGTTCGGTCCGTTTTCCAAAGTGTTCCCGTAAGCATCTGCGAGTGCGAGAGAGAGACCTCTCGCGTTTTAAGGTTTCTCACTCGCACTCATTGCGGCTAATGGCGGTTCGGTCCGTTTCCCAAAGTGTTCCCGTAAGCGACTTCGAGTCAAAGCAGCTAAAAATGCTAAAATGTGTGATGAAGAAACATGGCCCCTCATATAACTGCCATCTAATACTCTCCGATACGACTTCATGAACTTAACTGAATGAGCCTCTAGGTGCTACTCGTAGAAATCTTGACCCAAATCTCATAGGCCATTCTCTCAGCTTCCCCCTCCAAGCTCACCTTTAAGATTCCGAAGAATGCGCAAAAACCACGGATGGTTCAAAGAGAGGAATTTTACGATGAATCCTGATTCAAGGCTGAATTATGCTGCGACTAAACAAAGGAATAAGAGGGAATCACTCCTGACATGATGAGTACTTCACAAAATTGATGATGACTAACCAGAACCCTTTCAGTGGTCGGCTCGATCCGACATCCTGAGTTAACGGCGGGCGGGTTTCACCACAATCACAGTATTTAATAGACACTGATGATGGCGCAGATTGATAAAACAATATTAGGAATAAAAAATCATCCAGGAGGGAAATGTATAGAAATTACGAACTCAAGTTAAGTAACTACGAACTGTAACACAGGAGGGTTTACTGGTACACACTACACAGTATAGAAAAATTACCTCCTCAGCCACTAAAACTTTACGGATTTTGAAGAATCTAGCACTAAAAGGACTGAGAGTGAAGGAGTAGACTCAAAAAATGACTAAAAGCCGATTTGTAGACAGATTGAATCGTCGTAAACAGGCGAACGTGATTTGCAAGGTCTTCAGAGCATACCAACGGGTGTCCACTTCAACGACTTATATTTTCCATATATTTTCGAAAAAACGTTACCGGACCCGGTAGGGCGGAGGTCAAAGCCCAAGCTATCCTCCTTCTATTAAGACCAAGAAAAGCAAAATCCGTGTAAAATTAGGAGTTTTAGAAGCGAAAAACGGAAGAGAACATCTTCATAAAAATACGTGTAAACAGAGGTGCTCCTATCCGGCCAAGCACCCCTATTCCTAACCTAACTTTCCTTCTTCCGGGTTACGCTGGTTCGTATTCGTTCGCCGGTCTTATATAGAGGTCGTTGGTCCTTCCGCGCAAAAAAACATATGATCACAATCGCCACGATAACGTCAAATCGCTCGATCAAATTTAAAAAAAAAAAATTGACAGAGCAGCACGTTTCTCGCTCACACGCGTACAAAATCGTATGCTCGTCCGCACGTATGCATTTAAAAAAGGATGACAAAATCTCGCTTCTCTCTCCCACCCTTGCAAAACGAACTGATTCGCATCCTTTTCGCACTCGCACAACTTTTCCAGAGAATAGTTTTTAGCATTTTATAAAGGGACGCGGGGCCCGCACGGAAAAACTTATATTTTTCCCGAAGCATTGAAGCCGAGCCCTACCGATCGGTACCAGGCCCCTACCGAACGATGCAACGGTTCTCCAGGAACTTAGCTTCATTCTTACAAATATAATATAGGATGTCTGATATAGTGCTTTTTACATCATGTATCACCAGTGATACACTATGCATTGTAGGGTTAAACAAAAAACTTGGAATTACTTACGTTTTGATTTCATTCAACTACCGTGTTATGTTTTTGAATTTCCACACCGGAAAAGTGGAATTTACTATGCACGAAAGGTACTTAATTTTTAGCGTTTAAAGTGACTTGGTTCCTTTCTCTTTTTTTCGCATAATCACGAAAAACGAATCTCTAGGAGAAACCAAACGGCAGAGTTGGTTTACACTGTTGATTATTTTAAAATCCGTTAAGTCCGTTCCCAATTCTAAAAAAGGAACCAAGTCGGAGTAGGTTCCTTACGTGACTCGGATTAAAACCTAATCAGAAAAAGGAACCAAGGTCTCATTTTATTCCATCATATGGACAATGACATCAATGAGGTTCACCAGCTCACTTTTATCTGGAATTTTGACGGGAAGTAGTTGTTATTAGAAGAGGCACTTGTTGCTTCGAGATTCAGTATGGCTAGCTCTATCAATCAAAAGATCAAATTCAATTTGATCAAAAATGTCATTCGGTTCTTTTGTGACAAATGCTGTCCAATAGAGCTTGTTTGGTGAGAAATGATGAAAAAAATAAAACTAGATCAGGACAGATGTATCTAAGGAATGAGTCAAAGGAGTTGTTTTTTTGTGTTCGTTTTTTGTTTTTTGTTTTTTGTTTTTTGTTTTCGAAACTTTGGAGGGCAACTTTGACGTTGGCGCGCTGTATGAAAGTGTTGAGTAGCGCGCAATTCAAATCATTAGAGCTGATACATATGGTGACTGGGCGTGTGTACAGTAGTGTGCATACACGGATACACGCACAAACCTCACAGTTCGCGTATATTTGTGAATATACGTAAGATTTTATCTCGCTGTAAATTTATGTGTCCGAAAATGGCTCCCTTTTGAGCTACACCCCCTCCCCCAAAGTTTTAAAAAATGAATGGTATTCTATCGCACAGTGGATTGGGATTTCCCGAACAAAATTTCATGATTAAAAAATTTCAAAATCAAGATCATGAACTACATTGAATACAACCGCGGAGAATCGGAGAAACTGTTTTAACTGGCAACACTGTTTTACCTCCATTTGATTCTATGTAAAACAATCGATTCGATAGTGAAGCAGCGCTTCTCCGGCATTCGATTATTGTGCATAGATTCAAATGGAGGTAAAACAGTGTTGCCAAATAGCACGAGCCGGCTCTGCTTTGAACGATCATTTACTCGAATTCTCCCGGAAAATAAAAGCAATGCATATGCTCGTAAAAGGAGATCAAGCCAGTGGCGTAACGACTGGGGGAGCAGGGGCAGTGGTGCTTTGGGACCCTAGCCGTAATTAGGGGGCCTTTTCATCAGACTTTTTTTTTTTTTTTTTTTTTCAAAAGTTTTAAAAAATTCAATAGAAGAGCCCAAAAGCGAAAAATTTACGATAGATTCATCAATTCTTCGTCGCCTGCTTAAAGTTTCTTAAGAATCGATTTACTTTATTGGTTGGGTGAAGAAAACTCATGGTTACTACCTAATTGTGCGAGCAACCGTGAAAATTAAATGCAGTATTTCTATAATTTTTTATTATAATCGAATCTTGATTTAAAAAATTGCATGAAGCGAGTAAAGAGAAGGGGGCAAAAAACACCATTTTCATTTTGGCCTTCCTACACATAATTATACGAAGACTGGAGTTTCAGCTGCAAAAAGTTAAAGTTAGCGTGCTCATGGCTGATTCAGGTCTTGAAATATCTTAAAATGATAAAATATTTTAAGAAGTTAGAGACACTGAAACTGGGAGAAAAAATGGGGGGGGGGGGGGAGACGCCGCGCCGTACATGATCGTACTCGTAGAAGAAAACAACGAAAAAAATCGACCACAACTAGTTCTCATAGCATGGCTGTAAAATACTCGCAAACTAGTGTAGGATTATAGGGGGGGGGGGGGGGGCTCAGGAGAAGTTTCGGTTCGGGGCCTCCACTTGTTTCGGTACGAGACTGGTTTTCATATCTTTTGCAGCTGAGGCTCATTCACTCATGCATGTCAACTCATGACTCTTATACCTGGGCAAAAAGGTGATGTGACCAAAATCCCCTTGAGGCCCCCCCCCCCCCCCCATCGATTCAGCTTGGCGATTGGAGTCAATCACCCTCAAAGGGTTTTTCATATCTTTTGCATCCGAAACTCATTCACTCATGCATGTCAAGTCATGACTCTTAAACGTGGGCAAAAAGGTGATGTCACCAAAACCCCCCTTGTGACCCCTCTATCGATTCAGCTTGACAAATGGAGTCGATCGCCCTCAAGGGTTTTCATATCTTTTGTATCTGAAGCTCTTTCACGCATGCATGTCAACTCATGACTCTTAAACAAAATGTGATGTCTTCAAACCCTCGCTTGTGACCCCTCAATCGATTCACCTTGGCGAATGGAGTCAACTGAATCAGTCTTAAGAAGGAGACAGACCCATACTCGCAAAACTTTAGGGAAACAGCAGCTTCAGCAATCACTAAAATTATCTTTCACTTGAGTCTTTCACTTTTCCCTTTGGGGGGAGGGGGGTTGCGGGCAGTCAAATATGGGGCGCCACTTTGAATCTCAAGGGGGGGAGGGCGAAACATTATTATCTACACCACTGCACAAAGTGTAATTAAATTAATAATTGAATTTGACTCTGCCCACTTCCGATGACCATCGGAGAAGCAAAATACGAGTGATGATCATCGTCGGCCGTTGGTGGCTATCAAACGGCCTTTCGATGACAAAGCAAAATGCGACTGAAACACTTCTCATAAAACTCTCTTTACGGTCGTGAGTATCGGTCGGTATTCCGCCTATTGGTTCCGTTCTCAGTAAACAGCTTCTCAAAAGAGCAAATTCTTAAATGTTTGCCTTAGAAGATGAGTGAGTGAGAGGGGGTGGGGGAGAGGGTGGACTCAAGTGAGGGAGGAAAAAGCACACCGCACCGGGTGGAAACATTTTGGGCTCATCGGGTGATATTCCAACATTTCACTTTTCCCTTTCCCATTCTTTTCGACCATTCCCAGTCGGGTCCGGTCCGGTCCGGTTCAGCCCTTGGTGAAATCCTGGCAGGGCCCGGATGCAGACCGAAGAACGTAAATACAACTGTTAGCGTCTCGAATCGCCAATGCAGTTCATGACTTCTGTGGGGTCTGCACGCACTCATTTTTTCTTCCTTTCTCGTCTTTTTTTTTATGTTCCTTTAATTCCGTGTTTAGTGTTTTCGTGTTTTCTTAAGTGTTTATTTAAACTTTAATTTAATCCGTATAAGAATTATAACTCCCCGCTAGATATTGAAAGCTTTCGAAAGATAAGTCTTAGCGCTTATTTCAAAAAAACGCGCAAATAAGACAATTTCTGGACTAGGCTAACGATAGTCTTGCGCCGAGTTATCATTTTTATACTGTATTTTTCATTTTGATCCAATCAGGGTCCATTAAAATAAATAATTTTTCAAATTTTTTTAATTATTCCAAGTGATGACCTGTGCTTGACTTTACTTGGTTCGAAGTTGTTCACCGAGTTAACCTTTGTAGCAGCTGAATTTGCACCTTGTCTTATTCGCCTCAGTGGGAACCAGATACGCGTATGACGTAAGATATGTTACATTTTGAACAAGTGTAAAATATACAGAGTCATGCGAGTATTCTTAGGTATCACGACTATATCAGCTTGGGGTCAGAGTATTCCTTCCGTGTGTCCAAGCTGAAATAAAAGCGCGGGGTCGGAATGTTCCGTCCGTGTGTCCACGCTCAAAAAACAGCCTAGGGTCGGAAATACTCTGTAAAATGCTCCTACCTGATGAAAAGGGCTCCAATTGCTAACTTTGTGACCTTTTTTCGCACCAAGTGAATTCACGTCGGGCTCATCAATGTGCAACTTGGTTTTTTATCGCTTTTTTATTGCCATTACAAATCGATTTTACCATGAAACAGAAGCTCGACGCTGTGCGATCTTCCGATGGCACGATCTAGAACTTTCGCAAGAATTTTGATACGCGTATTGGATTCGTGCTTTTCAGACGTATGTCGGTTGGCCTCGCGAAGTTTTGTAAGTGGACGACTGTGGATAGTGGCGCGAGAATGCTCGGTTGCTATCTAACGGTCCACCATGAGCATCGCAAGGGGGTTGATCGAGATACGCCTGCTTGTACCGACTTGTCGATATGCTCGCGAAAGTCGACCAGATATCTATATCATAGTCACATTCGCCCTCATGAGAAATCAGGAGTTTGTCAATGGTGCGCTTGCAATACGATATCATTTTCTTGCCAAGTTCTGTAGTGACCTGCGATCGGAACATCACATACGTCCTTTTGGGCGTCTCGATCATGATAACATCGATTGATAGGCACCAATTTTTTTTTTTATTCTTCAAAATTTGCTGCTTAAGATTCTCCCTCCCCGAACTCCTCCAAATTCCTGTTCGCTCGAAATCTCTCTCTCTCTCTCTCTCTCTCCCCTCTCTCTCTCTCTCTCTCTCTCTCTCTCTCTCTCTCTCTCTCTCTCTCTCTCTTCCCCCCTCTCTCTCTCTCCTATATCTTTCTTATTTTTAGTTTCTACTTTTGCTTGTTTTTCTGCTTTTTTTTTTTTTTATTTTCTGCTTTTGCTTGTTTTTCTTTTTGGGCTTGCTTTTCTGTTTGTGCATGCTTTTCTGCTTTTTTTTTTTTTTTATTTTCTGCTTTCTTCATTTTTTTTGCTTTTGCGGGTGGGGTTTTTGCTTAGCTACTAATCGCGTCTCACCGTTTTTGTTAGGGTCCCTGGGTCCGGTCCCACCCAAATACTCCTCCATTTTTTTTTTTATTCGCTCGCAATCCGCGTCTCCCTCCGCACTTCCCTAGATCGCGTTTCGGACCGCGCTCCGATACGGACTGGGGTTCCGTAAGAGAGTATGGGGGGGGGTTTTTCCTCAACACGAGGCTTTCCCCCTCTGCTTAACAAATAATAAAAAAGGGACTCTGGTGCAGCAACCTCCACGTGGTGAGTCCTGGGTAGATTGAGGCTGAGAAAACTAGAAGGTACATTCTTCTATTACCTCGCCTTAATCGAGCTAAGAGCTGCACAATTTTCACGCAAACGCGCAATAATTTTTTAAATTTGAATGGAAGGTCCACTGCTGGCATTTTTCAATAACATTCTTTGGATTAAAAATAATTTTCATCTATCAAATGTTTCAATTGAAGTGAAGTAAATTCGTTAAATTGGGTGCATTAGACTTGGCTGTTGGTATGGCAGCCACAGTTACATTCTCCGGTTTAAAAGCTATCCATGATTAGCCTTTATGTAACTATAACTTAGAGGAGTTTGAACTAGGGTTTATTATATCAACAGCCAAGTCTCACAGTGCTAGACCAATAACGTTACTCAAAATAGTATCAGTTTAACGTAGAAATAGAAAAATCAGCCGGCCGTAGGCTGATAAAAAACGATCGGATCGTAATGCTTATCGAGTCGATGGTCGAGTAAGTGTTATCTTATGGTTGGTGCCATTTCAATAGGTTTCATTCCGATAGAAAAAACCCTCCCATCTCTGCGGAAATTAGCAGATGACTCTTGAGCTATCAGAGAATTTCCATAGAGATGGGGGGGTTTTCTATCGGAATGAAACCTATCGGAATGGCACCACCCAAAGGTAACACGCACTCGATCATCGACTCGATAATCATTACGATACGATCGTTAATAAACTGTGCATTGCGTATTGCCTATACTGGTCAGAATATACAAGAATCAACACACGTTATACGTGTGCTGAATAAAAAACTGCTCATTACGTATTGCATACCCTGGCCAGAAATTACCACAGGCAACACACGTAATGAGTGTCTTTTGAATGATAAAATCATTCATTTTTTGTACATAATACTGGGACCAAATAATGTTACGGCTTGACGGTCCTCCGAAAGACGTTGGATGGTGCGCACGTAAGTATGATTTCGTGTGGTTTATACCCCCGTAAGTGCTCACCGATCATCTGCGTGCAGGACCGTGAGGACGTAACATTATCTGGTCCCTATACGTATTGCGTACCTTAGCCAGAATATACAAGAGGCAACACACGTAACAAATGTGATGAATGATATACTGCACTGCGTATTGCCTACCTTCGCCAGAATATCGCTAGAATATAGTTCGTAAGAGGGTTGCAGGTCAGTAGGTCTGCAGTAATATGGACTACGGATAACATGTCTACTTATTTTGGTCCACTGAAGAAATGTGTACGTAAGTTTGAAAAATAAATTGAAGTAAGAAAATTGAGATGAAGTAAGAATGAGTGATCGTTGCATTGAAGTGAAGGAAGAAATTTTGTCCGTAGTCCGTATTACTGTAGACTACTGACTGGAAAGTGGAAAACCCCTAAAAGATGCATTGGATTTTTGGTCATTCCTCACCAAATCGACCAGAGTATGATGCTGCATACAGTCATAGATTTGGGAAATATTTAGCCCTCGACGATTTTTTTTTTTTTTTTTTTTTTTTTTTTTGCTAATGGCCCTTTAGATACAGGCAACCAAAATTTAATAAAAAATTTAATCTGTCGTAATGTCGGTCGATTCAGAAATTGCTCAGGATATTCACACTACCTGGCTGCAGCATAGGCACGCTGAACTCATTCTCGGAAATTCAACAAAACAACAGACATAACCCTTCAGATGTCGTAGGATGTTGAATAGCGAGCACCCTCCTCTTCACTTCCCAGCCTATCCCCCTGAGTTTTTCTAATGTCACCGTGCGACATCAGAGAGGTGTTGATTGTTGTTTCATTAAATCCGCGAGAATTCAGCGAGTCTCAAATCCACCCTATGTATTTTAGCGTAGTGCACTGTCTATATTTGTTAAACATTTATTTTTAAAAGGGTTTTCAAACTTTAGATTTTTTTTTTTTTTTTTTTTTTTTTTTTTTTTTTTTTTTGGGGACAAATATATTTGAAATTGGTTTGAAATGAAAGTGCAACCGTTTTAGAGTGGCTATCTGGTCACAGACAGCGACAAAAACGTTACTTCTGGAAGGATTTGCACGATAAAGAAACTGCCGCATTACAGAAGCAGGTAAAATTGTCTCACCTGGAAATTTAGAAGTCGTTTACGTCGTTTACGTTTTAGAAGTCTGTATACAGATAGCCTCCTGTATACAGGGGGTCCCTTGAAACACCCTGAAACACCCTGTATATCACACTTCCTTACTCAGCTCACATAATAAAATGGACATTTCAAATGAATCCTTCGGCGAGCCCCTTTAATTAATCATGTAGGCAAAAACAAGTACCTTAGAGTCGGAATATTCATTTATACCCACTCGATTTTAAATGAACGCTCGATGATTTGATTTGACTTATTAACATTCAAAGAGGACTTTTGTGCCTATACAACGTAGGTAGGTGGCCGCGCCTGATTCCCGAAAATCTATGTCCAATGAGCACAAAATTTGGTTTGTCTGACGAATAGACCCAGTGGCGGCTCGTGCAATGCGCGAACGACGGATTCTCTCCCTTTGAATCTACATAAAATAATCGATCTATCGGGCATTCGCCAAACCCATCAGAAATCGATACTTTTGCATAGGTTCAAATGGCAAAAAACATTGTCGCGAACACTATACACATGCCGCAGTCAAATCGCAATCGGCTTGAGATTTGTCTTGGCAAAGAGCAAGCCGCTTATTTACTATCAGAAAAAAATCTCAAGTGTAATGGTGGCGTGCAAAATAATTTAATCAAGTTTTGATTTATATCATTCTAAAGTTAATAACCTAACGATCGTACTGGTATCCACAGATTAAGTTTTTCTCAACTGGTTCTCTTCTTATGAACTTTTAAAGCGATTGAATACAGTGTTCAAGAACAGTTCATTTAAAACACCGTAGGTCAAGCACTAATCAAAATGAACCAAATCTGACGAAATCACCATTTTCGTCAGCTTATTAGCTTTCAAATGAGCTAAAGTAAATATCGATACAATTATTTTGTAGGTCACCATTACACTTGATCTGAATTTTTTCTGATAGTAAATAAGCGGCTTACTCTTTGCCTGAGCTTGCAATTCTCCTCTCAGAACTTTTGCAGAACTCGCAACTTTCTATGCTAAGAAAAAGTATTCATTGTATAGAACAAGTTGCCATTAGATGGAACCCCCCCCCCCGCTTTGACCCGCTCACATTCGACAGCCATCTGGGATGTCTCTTAACCCTCGAAAGATCAGGTAAGTTAAAGAATGCAGTCACTCTTCCGTTTATTGAGGAACGTAGTTAACTGTTCGTACTCGGGGGAGTTGGAATTGCCTATACGACAAATTTAAGGCACTCGAACGAAACCTTATCTTGTAAGGGCCCACATCGAGAATCGCGTTTATTCGGGATTGTGAGACATGTGAAACAGACTAGAGGAGAAAAACTATTAAACTCGGTTTGGGCCCCCTAAGAGGTTAAAACGCATTTCGTGGGTTCTCTCGAGTGGGTTTTGAGACTTTTAGATGCTTTCAATGTGATTTCCACGCGATTTTACACACAGATGGATTCTCCATTACAGTGTTGCTAAAGTTTGCCGTAGACTCATTTCATGAAAGGGCAATCTTTTTCTACAGCCCATTTCCCGGTTGTGCACGTGACACATAAGCATTTTCCACCATAAGTATTGCATTTCCCGCCTTCTACTTAAAACCACCAGACTTCCACTGAAAACTGATAGAATATCCTTCCGCAAACGTTTTAGTAAAAATTGTGTCCATTTGGAGTCGCACATATTTCTGCGTACGTGCATTCTAAGAAACAATAAAAATCTGGGAAATTTAAAAAAAAAAAATGAGTTCAAAATAACACTTTTACTTACTCTATACTCTATATAGGATGTCTGATATAGGGCTTTTTACATCATGTATCACCAGTGATACACTATGCATTGTAGGGTTAAACAAAAAACTTGGAATTACTTACGTTTTGATTTCATTCAACTACCGTGTTATGTTTTTGCATTTCCACACCGGAAAAGTGGAATTTACTATGCACGAAAGGTACTTAATTTTTAGCGTTTAAAGTGACTTGGTTCCTTTCTCTTTTTTTCGCATAATCACGAAAAACGAATCTCTAGGAGAAACCAAACGGCAGAGTTGGTTTACACTGTTGATTATTTTAAAATCCGTTAAGTCCGTTCCCAATTCTAAAAAAGGAACCAAGTCGGAGTAGGTTCCTTACGTGACTCGGATTAAAACCTAATCAGAAAAAGGAACCAAGGTCTCATTTTATTCCATCATATGGACAATGACATCAATGAGGTTCACCAGCTCACTTTTATCTGGAATTTTGACGGGAAGTAGTTGTTATTAGAAGAGGCACTTGTTGCTTCGAGATTCAGTATGGCTAGCTCTATCAATCAAAAGATCAAATTCAATTTGATCAAAAATGTCATTCGGTTCTTTTGTGACAAATGCTGTCCAATTGAGCTTGTTTGGTGAGAAATGATGAAAAAAATAAAACTAGATCAGGACAGATGTATCTAAGGAATGAGTCAAAGGAGTTGTTTTTTTGTGTTCGTTTTTTGTTTTTTGTTTTTTGTTTTCGAAACTTTGGAGGGCAACTTTGACGTTGGCGCGCTGTATGAAAGTGTTGAGTAGCGCGCAATTCAAATCATTAGAGCTGATACATATGGTGACTGGGCGTGTGTACAGTAGTGTGCATACACGGATACACGCATAAACCTCACAGTTCGTGTATATTTGTGAATATACGTAAGATTTTATCTCGCTGTAAATTTATGTGTCCGAAAATGGCTCCCTTTTGAGCTACAACCCCTCCCCCAAAGTTTTGAAAAATGAATGGTATTCTATCGCACAGTGGATTGGGATTTCCCGAACAAAATTTCATGATTAAAAAATTTCAAAATCAAGATCATGAACTACATTGAATACAACCGCGGAGAATCGGAGAAACTGTTTTAACTGGCAACACTGTTTTACCTCCATTTGATTCTATGTAAAACAATCGATTCGATAGTGAAGCAGCGCTTCTCCGGCATTCGATTATTGTGCATAGATTCAAATGGAGGTAAAACAGTGTTGCCAAATAGCACGAGCCGGCTCTGCTTTGAACGATCATTTACTCGAATTCTCCCGGAAAATAAAAGCAATGCATATGCTCGTAAAAGGAGATCAAGCCAGTGGCGTAACGACTGGGGGAGCAGGGGCAGTGGTGCTTTGGGACCCGAGCCGTAATTAGGGGGCCTTTTCATCAGACTTTTTTTTTTTCCAAAAGTTTTAAAAAATTCAATAGAAGAGCCCAAAAGCGAAAAATTTACGATAGATTCATCAATTCTTCGTCGCCTGCTTAAAGTTTCTTAAGAATCGATTTACTTTATTGGTTGGATGAAGAAAACTCATGGTTACTACCTAATTGTGCGAGCAACCGTGAAAATTAAATGCAGTATTTCTATAATTTTTTATTATAATCGAATCTTGATTTAAAAAATTGCATGAAGCGAGTAAAGAGAAGGGGGCAAAAAACACCATTTTCATTTTGGCCTTCCTACACATAATTATACGAAGACTGGAGTTTCAGCTGCAAAAAGTTAAAGTTAGCGTGCTCATGGCTGATTCAGGTCTTGAAATATCTTAAAATGATAAAATATTTTAAAAAGTTAGAGACACTGAAACTGGGAGAAAAAATGGGAGGGGGGGGGGAGACGCCGCGCCGTACATGATCGTACTCGTAGAAGAAAACAACGAAAAAAATCGACCACAACTAGTTCTCATAGCATGGCTGTAAAATACTCGAAAACTAGTGTAGGATTATAGAGGGGGGGGGGGGCTCAGGAGAAGTTTCGGTTCGGGGCCTCCACTTGTTTCGGTACGAGACTGGTTTTCATATCTTTTGCAGCTGAGGCTCATTCACTCATGCATGTCAACTCATGACTCTTATACCTGGGCAAAAAGGTGATGTGACCAAAATCCCCTTGAGGACCCCCCCCCCCCCCCCATCGATTCAGCTTGGCGATTGGAGTCAATCGCCCTCGAAGGTTTTCATATCTTTTGCATCCGAAACTCTTTCACTCATGCATGTCAACTCATGACTCTTAAAAGTGGGCAAAAAGGTGATGTCACCAAAACCCCCCTTGTGACCCCTCTATCGATTCAGCTTGACGAATGGAGTCGATCGCCCTCAAGGGTTTTCATATCTTTTGCATCTGAAGCTCTTTCACGCATGCATGTCAACTCATGACTCTTAAACAAAAATGTGATGTCTTCAAACCCTCGCTTGTGACCCCTCAATCGATTCACCTTGGCGAATGGAGTCAACTGAATCAGTCTCAAGAAGGAGACAGACCCATACTCGCAAAACTTTAGGGAAACAGCAGCTTCAGCAATCACTAAAATTATCTTTCACTTGAGTCTTTCACTTTTCCCTTTGGGGGGAGGGGGGTTGCGGGCAGACAAATATGGGGCGCCACTTTGAATCTCAAGGGGGGGGGGAGGGCGAAACATTATTATCTACACCACTGCACAAAGTGTAATTAAATTAATAATTGAATTTGACTGCCCACTTCCGATGACCATCGGAGAAGCAAAATACGAGTGATGATCATCGTCGGCCGTTGGTGGCTATCAAACGGCCTTTCGAATCAACACACGTGATACGTGTGGTCGTGTGCTGAATGAAAAACTGCTCATTACGTATTGCATACCCTGGCCAGAAATTACGACAGGCAACACACGTAATGAGTGTCTTTTGAATGATAAAATCATTCAGTTTTTGTACATAATACTGGGACCAAATAATGTTACGGCTTGACGGTCCCCCGAAAGACGTTGGATGGTGCGCACGTAAGTATGATTGCGTGTGGTTTATACCCCCGTAAGTGCTCACCGATCGTGTGGTTTATACCCCCGTAAGTGCTCACCGATCATCTGCGTGCAGGACCGTGAGGACGTAACATCATCTGGTCCCTTTACGTATTGCGTACCTTAGCCAGAATATACAAGCGGCAACACACGTAACAAGTGTGATGAATGATATACAGTGCACTGCGTATTGCCTACCCTCGCCAGAATATCGCTAGAATATAGTTCGTAAGAGGGTTTCAGGTCAGTAGGTCTGCAGTTATATGGACTACGGATAACGTGTCTACTTATTTTGGTCCACTGAAGAAATGTGTACGTATAAGTTTGAAATAAGAAATTGAAGTAAGAAAATTGAGATGAAGTAAGAGTGAGAGATCGTTGCATTGAAGTGAAGGAAGACATTTTGTCCGTAGTCCATATTACTGTAGACTACTGACTGGAAAGTGGAAACCCGTAAAAGATGCATTGGATTTGTGGTCATTCCTCACCAAATCGACCAGAGTATGATGCTGCATACAGTCATAAATTTGGGAAATATTTAGCCCTCGACAAATTTTTGTTTTTTTTTTTTTTTTTTTTTTTTTTTTAGCTAATGGCCCTTGAGATACAGGCAACCAGAAATTTAATAAAAATTGAATCTGTCGTAATGTCGGTCGATTCAAAAATTGCTCAGGATATTCACACTACCTGGCTGCAGCATAGGCACGCTGAACTCATTCTCGGAAATTCAACAAAACAACAGACATAACCCTTCAGATGTCGTAGGATGTTGAATAGCGAGCACCCTCCTCTTCACTTCCCAGCCTATCCCCCTGAGTTTTTCTAATGTCACCGTGCGACATCAGAGAGGTGTTGATTGTTGTTTCATTAAATCCGCGAGAATTCAGCGAGTCTCAAATCTACCCTATGTATTTCAGCGTAGTGCACTGTCTATATTTGTTAAACATTTGTTTTAAAGGTTCTCAAACTTCAGATTTTTTTTTTTTTTTTTTTTTTTTTTTTTTTTTTTTTTTTGGTGACAAATATATTTGAAATTGGTTTGAAATGAAAGTGCAACCGTTTTAGAGTGGCTATCTGGGCACAGACAGCGACGAAAACGTTACTTCTGGAAGGATTTGCACGATAAAGAAACTGACGCATTACAGAAGCAGGTAAAATTGTCTCACCTGGATACTTGTTTTAGAAGTCTGTATACAGATAGCCCCTTGTATACAGGAGGCCCCTTGAAACACCCTGAAACACCCTGTATATCACACTTCCTTACTCAGCTCACATTATAAAATGGACATTTCAAAAGAATCCTTCGGCGAGCCCCTTTAATTAATCATGTAGGCAAAAACAAGTACCTTAGAGTCGGAATATTCATTTATACCCACTCGATTTTAAATGACCGCTCGATGATTTGATTTGACTTATTAACATTCAAAGAGGACTTTTGTGCCTAAACAACGTAGGTAGGTGTCCGCGCCTGATTCCCAAAAATCTATGTCCAATGAGCACAAAACTTGGTTTGTCTAACGATCAATAGACCCAGTGGCGGCTCGTGCAATGCGCGAACGACGGATTCTCTCCCTTTGAATCTACACAAAATAATCGATCTATCGGGCATTCGCCAAACCCATCAGAAATCGATACTTTTGCATAGGTTCAAATGGCAAAAAACATTGTCGCGGACACTATACATATGCCGCAGTCAAATCGCAATCGGCTTGAGATTTGTCTTGGCAAAGAGCAAGCCGCTTATTCACTATCAGAAAAAAAAGCTCAAGTGTAATGGTGGCGTACAAAATAATTTAATCGAGATTTGATTTATCTCATTCTAAAGTTAATAACCTAACGATCGTGCTGGTATCCACAGATTCAGTTTTTCTCAACTGGTTCTCTTCTTATGAACTTTTAAAGCGATTGAATACAGTGTTCAAGAACAGTTCATTTAAAACACCGTAGGTCAAGCACTAATCAAAATGAACCAAATCTGATGAAATCACCATTTTCGTCAGCTTATTATAGCTTTCAAATGAGCTAAAGTAAATATCGATACAATTATTTTGTAGGTCACCATTACACTTGATCTGAATTTTTTCTGATAGTAAATAAGCGACTTCCTCTTTGCCTAGGCAAATCACAAGCCGATTGTGCTTTGCCTGCGGCACATATATGTCGCAGAGGAGGCCCTCTTTTCAAAGAGTAAACGTTGGTTTTTAAAGGATTACAGTTCACAATAAGCACTTACTGAAACAGGGCCACAATCGGTAGCGGAGGATTGAGGGAGTCACTTCCATTAGAAAATGTTGAGCTTGTAATTCTCCTCTCAGAACTTTTGCAGAACTCGCAACTTTCTATGCTAAGAAAAAGTATTCATTGTATAGAGAAAGCTGCCATTAGATGGGGAACCCCCCCCCCTCCGTTTTGACCCGCTCACATTCGACAGCCATCTGGGATGTCTCTTAACCCTCGAAAGATCAGGGACCAAATATTGTTAGGTCCCGAGCGTAACTTACGCACGGTCACATGACCGTGCGTAAGCTCTCTGATTGGTCTAAACCGCACGCAAGATGCACGCAATTCAATGCTCGGGACCTAACATTATTTGGTCCCAGGTAAGTTAAAAGAATGCAGCCATTCTTCCGTTTATTTAGGGAAGGTAGTTAACTGTTCGTACTCGGGGGAGTTGGAATTGCCTATACGATCAATTGAAGGCACTCGAACAAAACCTTATCTTGTAAGGGCCCACGCCCACATCGAGAGTCGCGTTTATTCGGGATCGTGAGACTGGAACAATGTGAAATAGACTAGGGGAGAAAACAAAAAACAAAAAAACTAAAATTTAAAATTTTGTTTTCACGATAAGGTACTTAATATTTTTGTGACCACAAGAAATGATCAATAATTTAACTATGAACAGTCATTGAGGTTGTATTTCTAGTAAATTTCTTTTCTACGAGGTAAGTCGTTTAGAAATGGTTTCTTCTCATGCCAGAAAATTTGTGAAAGTACATCACATCTGACAGAAAATTTATTTCACCACTCTCAGAGTGGTAAATTTTCATTGGAAAATCCTTCCATCAACACCAGTTGAATTTTTTTCTTCGTCAACCTACTTTCACCAAGGTTGGAAGGTTTCTTCTTTTCCGATAATTTCTCACGACAGATATTATCAACAGAGTTATCTGTGTCACTGTATACCATCTCAGTTTTTTAACAGCAAAAATAAGAATCACCATGAACCTAATCTGAAGGGTAACCTCTGGTATTCTTTGTTTCAGCCCTCAGCGCAGATTTCTCCCCGCAACTATGATGAAACTCTACCACACTCAGAAACTTTGAGATAAGCCACTCAGAATCGCTTTGGCATTCCTAAAGATCGTGCGGTATATCCAATTGATAAATTGATAAGAACTTTTTGTTTCAAGACTTTATCTAGAATCTCACGACAAATTTTAATTTAGGTACTTGAGTGCATACTACAGATTTTTCAAACCATTTTGGAGACTCCGTATGGTAGGTAAGTAACAGTGATGTTTCGATGCGTCTTTTTTTTATTTATTTATTTTTCATGAAATGGAATTTTTTTTTCAACCCTCACTGGTCAATTGTTGAGCTGTGCTTGACAATGCAATTTTCCCTCTGGGGCCCAGCATCAATCTAGCAGTATTTTTACTGGCAGCCACCACTAGTCTGGAGCGATATTGAACAGATCCATTAATTTATTGTTTATGGGGCTCTTGCAAACTTTTGCTATAGGAGATTGAAGAATTGATTCTTGCATAAAAACTGTAAAAATTATGATGAGCACACTAAAAAATCACAAAAATTACTTGCAGAATCGGTCTTAATGGTGGAGAGGCGTAGGTATCATGGGAGATTCCCTTCTAAATTGAGACATATCTCTGTGTTTCCGTTGAGAAAGCACGTGACATAATAGACAGGAATCTCCCATGATACCTGCATAAAACCGCCTTTACGATCTTTCTGTTATAGCAGTGGTGTGAGTTTATTACTGAATTTTAGACTTTCTCATTGTGATTTTTATGATTTTTTATGGTTTTTACGTCAGATAGAACTATTCATTTGCTCACAGCAAAAGTTTGCAAGAGCCCCATTGCGGGAATTTTGTCCTATACACTTTGTTCAGGGTCATGTCCAGCTTATTATTTGCAAGATTTAATTTTTAACATTATTTTACCTCAACATTAAATCAGACCTGGCTGCAAGTCTACTGAAAAAAAATGGGCCGGAAAGGGTTAAGGAATTAAAAAAGCAAGTAAGTACACACTTATATGCAAGTTTCTCTTAGATGGTCTTCGTAATCTAAAGGCTTGAAATCTACTGGAACAAACCAGCTGTAATTTTGTGTTTTATTACATTGGATGTCATAACACCAATACCTATTTAGGCTTCGTGGAACTGAAAACTTACTGAAGATGATTCCAGGGTCGATTAGTTCCGACCGTTGACACCACGTCGCGCTGCACAAAAAGTCAACAGTTTTTAGCTAAAATTGACGAATTTACGTTAAAAACACAAATTTGAGGAAAGTCAGCACCTACGAGCATACTTCAGGAAGATACCCTGAAAGTTTCAAGCTGAAACACTCAAAAGTAAAGCCGGAAATTATGAAATACGATAATTCCCATAAGCATCGATGAGTGCAAGTGAGGCAGATAGACGTAGTATCACTCGCACTCACTCTCACTCACTAAGCTTACGGCAAAAAGAATTTCATAATTTACGGCTTTAATTCTAAACTAATTATGCTCGTTTTGGGCTCAAAAAATCCGTAAAAAAATTTTGCAGGTGCTGACATTGTTGGATTCTGCGTTTTATCTAGGGTTTCAGTTTTAAACGCCAAAAAAACAACTTTTCCCAAAAGCGGCAAGCGGCATTATCCATCGGATTGAAATGAGGGTAAAGTTTTGCCTGGAATCACCTTAATTAAAACAATTATAAATAATCCCGCCATGAATTGATTGCACCCTTCATGAATTCACCTTAATCAATCATCAGTTCCTTTTTCGTGCAAATCGTTCTGAAAAAAAGTTATATCAGTTTCTGTGTCCAGATAGCCACTCCTTAACACTTGCACTTTCGTTTAAAACCAATTTCAAATGGATTTGTTGCAATTTTTTCTTTTACATTTTGAAGTTTAAAAAAATGAGGTTAATAATCTGAGCCTGCGTGAAAATGCCCATCAGAGATTGCCATGATGACTCCCTCTGAGGTGTTTCAAAATCATGTCCCATCAGTGTTGCCAGATCGAGGGTAAAAAGCCGTATCGTCCCTACTTTAATGAATGTAAAACGTACGGCTTTTTCACCCCAATCTGGCAACACTGCCATAAATCTTCTCTATTGGTGTAAGCTCATTGGTGTTTTCACAATGTAAGATCCACAAAAATTCAAAAATAGTCAGTGCAAATATTATAAATTGTATCTCTATTTTTCAGGTCTGTTTTGAACCTAGATCTTGATCGGGACAAGTGTCATCTGCAGTATTGCTGCATCCTGTAAGAGTTCGGCGGGATCTTCAAAACATTCAACTTTTGGGTAAAAACTTTCCGATTAATTACTGTTTTTACCCTAATTAGCAATAATTTTGGGAAGAGTACATAAAAGAACCACAATGAACGCAGGTTTAGAAGAAGAACCTAGGATTGAAAAACACAACTTTTTTTTCAATGCCTTCCTCTGTCACATCTGCTAGAAAAGAGAATCGTACGGTAATTCCAAATCTTGCTCCGGCTGTAAATTGATCAGCTATTGTTGCACAGAACACCAAAAGGCTCACTGGAAAAGTCACAAGGCATTTTGTTTGGCCGCCAGAAAAATCTGCCGTGACCTGGGCGTGAGTAACGTGTTCAGTCCGGGATATTCAAGCAATCCCTTATCTAAACGTGAATGGTGTCAAAAACGATGGGATTTAAAGACACTCTTTGAGTCATGCCTAGACAAAGATTTACAAGTATATGAACTAAACATGTTATTCTTTCCTAAAGTTTGCAAGATTTGCTACACACCTGATATTAAAAAAGAATTGACGTGTACTAAATGTCTTAGTGCCTCGTATTGCTCAGAAGATCATAAAAATTCCGACATCCATGAAAATATTTGCACCGATTTTACGAGAGCTTTAGACATGGATTTATTTATGCACAGTGAAAATTTAGACTCCCTTCAAATTGATTTGATTAAGCCAGGATCTAAGCTCGATACTGGTACTATAGAAAGTTTTATCGTAAATCATATGAGTGGTGAGTTAAGTTTTGGATTGGAAGCTTTGATAAGTCAGTACTACTCAAGTGTTTTGACTTTAATTCACATCTTCAATCAAACGCCAAATTTCATGGTTGGAAAAAGATTGAACATCCATCTTGTCGGTGCCCATTTTGATTTTGAATATCAAATCACGCAATATTGGGAAAATTTGCTTCATGTATTTCCGGAATTACAGTCTGTGACGGTGATCCATATCGGACCAGAGTTAGAGAACAACCCATCCATTCTTAGACTTTGTGATGATTGTTGGAACACGAATAAAGCGGTCCAGTTATACTATCATTGTCAGTTTTACCATGAATATTACGATGGTTCTGCAGTCGTGAAGCCAGACGTCATAGTCAGCTTGAACTGTGGATTACATCAGTTGGAAAATTCAGCCAGTGATTCTTGGAAACTGAGTTTGCCGTTGTTTTTGAAGTATGAGAAAGTTCCTGTTATTCTAACCGCGTATACGAAGGAAGAAGCCGAAAAAGATCTGAGAAGACTGCAAAAAGAAAGTGTTGAGCTCGATAAAAAAATCACTCTCATTAGTAATGCTGAAAAAAATCCTTTCAGCAGTTTAAGGCCAATCAAAGATTGGGAGAATTCCCAAGATTCTATCTTTTATGTCAACAGTTTTGTTTCTGCTTTCATTGTTGAGAAAGACGAATAATTTTCCCAGTCAGTGCAAGTCCAGCTCATGCTTTCTTAAGTAAATCGAACATTTTTGCGGATTGATTTGCGATTATTACAAAATTTTAATTTTTGTTAATCGAAAGGCCTGTTTCAGAAAGAGCTTGTGTTACTAAAATCTTAAAACTTGAGGATAACTGCACCAGAGGGAATGGATTTGAAAATGTTTCACGGTAACCTTCTAACACACGAATTTTTTGGTCCATTGAAAGTTGAAAGACTTTTGCAATTTTTCTCGTCTTTTTCCAAACTTGATTAAGGACACACATTCTTGCTGAAACAAATCATTTAAAAGACCGATTTAGTGATGACAACACAATCGGAATTGAATCAAAACAAATGTTCTATCTAGCTCACTCTTGTCGAGTTACCCATAAGAAATTAGATCCACATTTTTGACTGCAAAGTCATGCTAGTAAACAACCAGATCTCTCAAATTTTATTCCATAATCAGATTTCTTGTTAAAGTATCTATTCACTCCAACATAGTTCATGAAAGATTAAAAGTGAATTTACAATCACAATATATCGGACGGAGTCCTATGTTTTGTCCTTGTTTTACTCACATTCTTTAATGAGCACTAACGTGACACTCAGTCTTCCTAACCTCTCTCCATATTGAACCTAACTCGAGGTATAACACATGGTGTGATGTTGCCGATGAGCCCGTATCCTAGAACTTTGTTCCCGTAAAAATCTGTGAGTGAGACAAGGACAAAACATAAGACCTTCTTTGATATAACTATGATTGTAAATTAATGCGGGATGTTTCAAAAATTTCGTTGAAGCGTTATTATACTTTAAAGTACGTGGAATCCAATGATGTAATAATAAAATCTGAAAGAACTGGTTATTTACCAGCATGAATTTGCATTTGAAAATTTTGATCCCATTTCTTACGGGAAACCGTGTGAGAGCGAGTGAGATAGGATGTTTGTTTGAATCTAATCACTTTCGAGACATCGCACTAAATCAGTCTATTACCTGTTAGACTTGCATAATCCTTTTACTTATTAATTTTATAAAGGTACCTGAAAACTGTGATCAAATTCTTGATAGCTGTTGAAAACATTAAGAATTAACGTGACCAACTGACTATTTTTTGTAATTAGTTTTCATCCTATGTAGTTAATCCTCATTAAATTACAGTTCAAGAACCCAGCAGAATAATGTTTTAGTAAGAAAAATAATTTTTTTTTTTACCTCCATCTTCAGAAGCGGGGTCTCAGACCCGAGTGTTGTTTTTTGTCTTGTTTTTGCTTTTCAAGTGATTTAAAAAAAAGCCATACTTTTTTTTTTTTTTAGATTTACGTAGTTACTGCACTTTAAGTACAGTAATTCTGCAAAGTACTACTTTTTGTAATTGAAGAAAAAAATTGTTTAATAAGACCGCTCATCAGAAAAAATTACTTATGACCAAATTCAAGATGTCTTCAAATCAAATATTGAATCTTTAAATTTTATGTCATTAAATGAAATAATTGAAAAAAACGATTTCCATCTCTGAACAGAAGATTTCCTTATTTTTTCTCAACTTGCTCTTAAATTTGTGCAGGTTTTTTTTTTTTTTTTTTTTTTTTTTTTTTTTTCAAATTATTTATATAAGACCTAATAGATGATTATTGATTAGCATCTAAGAGGTCAACAGTTTAATACCAATATCCTCATCAGACCTCATCAGCCATTAACGGTCATTAGCATACCAAACTATCCCAATTTCATGTACCGCAATCTCTTTATAGTGTCAAAGTTTGTAAACGCGTTACATTTCCTTCTTGAAATTGAGGAGTTCTTTGGTAAGAGGGGCTATAAAACAGTGGGATCAGTGCTCGTGCTCATAAAACCTGATTTCTAAAGGTTATTTGGTGAGTATGAAGTGTCGGATTGGGTTCTCTCAGTCATCTGAAGATTAGACTACATGCTCTAATTGTTAAATAAATAATTAAGAAAACCCAGTTTTCCTCTTAGGTCTATACTATTTTGTCCTCCACTATCGTTTTGTCTTTTGTGTCATTTCGTCCACTAGCTTTTTATGTCTACCGATTCCTCGTCCATTGGCTAATTATGTCTACCTACAAATAAGATCTAATTGCAAAAAAGGTCTAACTTATTCTTTTGTTCAATAACATATAACGTTTACGCTTAAATTTCATCGGTTATTTTCTTTCCATTTCTAATGCCAAGAAGTAAATTGACAGTTATTCGTCTTGTATTATTGGATCTATTCTTGTATAAACAGGTTATCACAGCCAAAATTTTTTTCAATGCAGTGCGTATGATTGGTCTACTCCTAACTAATTAGGAAATTTTGTGGACCAATTTTTCAATAGCTGTATTTGTTGTAGGCTTTCATGTCGTGGACCTGTTTTCCTGGACCAAAATCCTGTAGACCTTTTTGTCAAGTAGGCGTCTTTGATTATTAGACTTCTTGTGTGTGGACCTAATAAATTAGACTTTTTGTCATTAGACGTTATTAATAGACCTAGTGATTGTCGACCAATTTTTAGTTGAATAAACGACCTGAAACCATTTGAAACCAGGTTTTCTGAGCATGTACACACCCACTGTCTTATGCATACCCCCTTTTACCAAGCAACTTCTCAATGGAGCTGTTGCAAACTTTTGCTACAGGCTTATTAATAGTTGATAAAGGGGTAATACCCTGTAAAAATAACGATTAGTGCACTAAAAAATCACGAAATCCACTCCTAAACTCACAAAATGCTTTTAAACGCGAGACCTTAATGGCGGACGGGGCCGCGGTTTTCATTGGGGTTCCCTATCTTCAATCAGCACCATCTACCCGGGGTTCTCGCAACACAACGTAAGAAGAAGAAGAAGCATACAATTGCCATGAGAAACCGCGGCCCCGGCCGCCATTACGGTCTCGCGTTTAAAAGCATTTTGTGAGTTTAGGAGTGGATTTCGTGATTTTTCAGTGCGCTAACCGTTATTTTTACAGGGTATTACCCCTTAATCACTATTATTAAGCCTGTCGCAAAAGTTTGCAACAGCTCCATTGTACTGTAGTGACTTGAGAAATTTATACCTCCCAAAAAAAAATTAAGGTCTCAAGATTGTGAGAGAAATAAAGAGGAACTCACCGGCTTTCTCACTGACTGACCGCAGCTTTAAAACTCTATAAGCATACCTCATGGATTTTGAAAGAAAACAGGAAAACAATTTTTTTGAAATGAGGCAATTTGTAACGTTCAGGTAGTGTTGCCAAGTTTGACAAAAATGTACAAATTTCCCATAAGATTTCATGTAAAATGTGTATTTTTTGCCAAAACTTGCATCACTAGGCTCAGGGGATCTGTGGTTGGGGGAGGGGAATCGAAACAAGCGATGAACATAAAAAACTGCTAATGAATTATTTATTAAATCACTTCACTTGCATGTGCGAGGGGCGTTCAACTTATAAGTTTCCCTATTTTTTATCTCTGGCCCTGTTGGTGCCAGAAACATTTTTTTTATACGGTTAAATTCTTCAAATCTTCAGCTTTCTAACGGTAATTTTGTTTGTTGAAATTTAAACAATTTTTGCAGGTGAAAAAGCTATATTTCTACACCTGTGTGGAAAAATTCCCCGCCAACTTTTTCAGCCAAAAGTATTCACCTGTTTTGAACATCAGCATTCGTATGATCAGCGACCAAAAAAAAAGTGATGGCGAGCGTTTTTTGGGACAATCAAGGAATTTTGCTAGTAGAGTTTATGGAACGAGGCACAACCATCAATGGTGACAAATATCACGAAACACTCAATAAATTGAGGAGAGCAATCCACAACAAGCGTCGAGGAAAACTCTCGAGAGGAATCAAGCTCCTCCATGATAATGCTCGCTCGCACACTGCCGCCGAAACTGTTGCCTTGATTGAAAAGTTTGGCTGGGATAATTTGTCACATACTCCCTATAGTCCGGGCCTTGCCCCTTTAGATTATCACCTTTTCCCGGAGCTCAAGAAGAATCTTGGAGGCGTCAAGTTCCAGTCAGATGACCACCTGAAGGAGACCGTGATAACTTTTTTCAAGTTCTTAGACCTAGAAATTTTTGCCCAAGGTATTGAAAAGCTGGTTCAACGCTGCGGAAAATGTATTAATCTGGGAGGAGATTAAGTGGAAAAGTCATAAAAATGGAATAATTCAAAAATAAAAGGTTTTTTTATTTTAAAATTTTTTCGTTCTTCATTCCAAGAGTCAAAGTTAGTTTTTACTTCCCAATTCACAAGTTGGCGGGGAATTTTTTGACACGGGTGTAGAAATGTAGCTTTTTCTCCTACAAAAATTGCTTGGATTTCAAAAATAAAATTACGGTTGGAAAGCTGAGGATTTGACAAATTTAACTGTATAAATAAAATGTTTCCAGCACCAACAGGGCCAGAGATAAAAAATTGGGAAATTATAAGTTGAACGCCCCTTATATGTGTACAGTACAGTCAGGGACAAAAAAAAATTTGGACGAGTTCTTCGATTTTGACATAAAGTAAACCATCTCATTTTAATAGAAAAAGCCAGATAAATGAAACTAAATTCATAATAACCAATCTTGTATTTAAATTAAACTGACTTACATAAAAGTCGAAGCCAAAGGCTTTTCAATCCAAAATCTTTTCAATTCATCCCAATTTGTTCGTACCCATACATCAGCTAGAGGCAGGGTTTCAGACCACCAGAAATTTACAAGTGAAAATTTAGCAAAGACAGGGAAATTGTTTAGTTGGAATGTACAATCAAACCCAAAGTTTTGGCTTCGTAAAAAAGGAAAGACCACACGGCAAGACCATGCTAAGTCACTTCAGGCGTAGTCAAAATTTGGCAACCGACCCTTCACTTTTTTTTCTACGTAACTCACTCAAAAAACGAAATTAAGAGTGAAAAAAAAGTTTTTGATTAGAATAGACAAGCGAGACAAAAATCCCTCATTTGTTTACTTCTTATCCTTTCATACCTGGAAACACTTATTGTTCAGGGATGGCTTTTTCGCCATCATAGCTGAACTGGGCACAATTATCTCTACGAAAAGATGTGCCTATCATATTTTCATACTCTTCAGAAGATTCTGTGTTATTCAGATGTACATTGAAATGTACACCAGGTATGAAAGGGTTAGTCTCTTTTTTTTAATGAGTTGCATGGAGAAAGAAGTGAAGCACTAGTTGTCAAATTTTGACTATGCCTAAAGTGGCTTATCACATTCTTTTCATGTAGTCTTCAAAAGGAACAAAACTACTGATTGGGAGATTAAAATATTAGAAAAAGGATGAGATATCAACAAAATATGCAGAAGTCATGCATTTTGGGACCAAACGACCCCTCCCTCTCCCTTCATCAGACAAAATTGCGAGATCACCAGTCACAACTCCCAGCACAGATGCAAGAAATAAAAAAGAAACCAAGCCGTAACAATAGACTGACAATGAAGTTAATCAGCATCACTTTAATATTTATATCTCTGATAAATTACTGTTTACTGTTTGTTTGTCAGTTATAAGTCACGGGAGAAAAAGTTTAGCTCGTTTACCATCGCATCTTTCAACTACATCTTGTATACGTATTCGCTCGAGCGCCTTCAATTTACAGTGTATACAACAAGGCGAGCATCTAAGTTTTATATGTTGCGCTACGCCAGGGGTCCTTTTTCACTGCGCTGCGTCAACTCTCTCAGACTCCGTATCTCGCTAACGAAAGTGTACATTACTTACCTCCGATCTTAAAGTAAGAGTATCCTTTATGCCTCCAGTCATGGTTCAACCCTTCCGCTCGCCGTTTCCAATAGCTACTTTGAACCAGTGGCGGCTCGTGCTGTTTGGCAACACTGTTTTACTTCCATTCGATTCTATGTAAAACAATCGATTCGATAGTGAAGCAGCGCTTCACCGGCATTCGATTATTGTGCATAGATTCAAATGGAGGTAAAACAGTGTTGCCAAATAGCACGAGCCGCCTCTGCTTTGAACGATCATTTACTCGAATCCTCCCGGAAAATAAAAGCAATGCATATGCTTGTAAAAGGAGATCAAGCCATATCCAGTGGCGTAACGACTGGGGAAGCAGGGCAAGTGGTGCTATGGGGCCCGAGCCGTTAGGGGGCCTTTTCATCAGAAGTTTTTTTTTTTTTTTTTTTCAAAAGTTTTAAAAAATACAATCCCAAAAGCGACAAAAGCTAAAAATTTACAATAGATTAATCGATTCTTCGTCGCCTGCTTAAAGTTTCCTAAGAGTCGATTTATTTGTTTGGTTAGACGAAGAAAAATCAATGAAATTTTAAGTGTAGACGTGATTTGATAGTGGGCAAAAGAATAAGTAAGACCTATTTTGCAATTAGAGTATTAGACCTTATTTGTAAGTAGACATAAACGCAGTAGTATTTGTAAATAGTAGACATAAAATGCTAGTGGACCAAATGACACATTGGACGAAACGATTGTGGATGAAATAATAGTATAGACCTAATTTTAAATAAACCCAAAAGATATTAGATATAATTGTCGTCGACCAAAGGACCTCTAAACCCCATCCTTTGCTATGAATGGTAAATCTATCTAAGGCGGTAGGACCTTTATGTCGCTTCTCCTCTATTTCATTGCCGCTCCCCCCCCCCCCTTTTGACCCCTAGAACCAACCCTGCGGAGACGGAAACAGCATCTTCCAGCGCGAGAAAATGAGAATGATGAGATCTGATCTGATGATGAGAATGGAGCATTTGTTTGGATCCAATTTTTTTGTGACGTCACACTAAACAAGTCTATTGCTCGCAACAGTACTACCGGCCTGGAAAAAGAGAAATTCCACGGTGTTTTTGCTCGATAGGCTCCGCCCATCCACAGTCGTCCACAAAACAAACGAAAAACGACGACCGTGGACCGCAGCGGTCGGTCCTCGGCACGGCGCGCGGCGCACAGTGTTTCCTCGGCGGAAAAAACCCCTTTTTAACGACCTCTTCAAAACTACCCAAAACTTCACAAAATCCATTCCTGAGAGTCCAAACTAATAGACTTGCACGATTTTTTTACAATTTTTGCATTTCTTTTGGTAGAAAAGCTAGGTTGTTTCGGCGGAAGTCAGAATTTCTGTTTTTTCGCTAAAAACTGGAGTAATATCGAAACCTCTGTAAAAAAGCTCTTTTAGGCTTTTTCATTGAAAATTTTCGCTCAATGGGTGCGTTATAGTCTACAATTTGACATTCTACCCTTGGTATGGGCTAAATTTTGTTTTTTCATATCCAAAGGAATGGATTTAAATAGAATAAGCTTAAAAGATGACGTTTTCACCCGAATATGGACCTACAACTGAAGCGTCAACGAGCGTCACGGGTCTGTTGACATTTTTCGCAAGCTGAATTATGTACTAACAACCCTGAAAATTTGGTAACCCAAGATTACCCAAGGCGGAAGTTACAGCGAGTTGAATATTATGAAAATAGAATGTTGCGCGGTTCTTTTTCAAGGGGTAAAGTTGTCGAATTTCTAAAGCAAATTCGAAAAGGGAAAAGTTGAAAATCCTATGATTTTACTGAAGAAGAAAAAACGGTCTCCCCAATATCGATCCAAGTACTAACTACGCTTGACGTTACTTAGATTTACTGCTTTGAAAAAAATCAGGCTCCGACATTTCTGTGCGCCGAACCATCTGGACACCCATCGAGTCTATGATGGAGTGCGCGTTGTGGGTGATTTCATGGGTTCCAAGAGATTTCGTCCAATCCTTATTCGTCCAAAACACGTTTTGTCCAAAAAAGATCGTCCAATGTAAATTAGTCCAATTTAAATTGTCCATTATTATTTCGTCCAAAGCGCTAATTTGTCCAACGTATAACTTACCTACCCACATTTTATTTAGTCCATTTTGAATAGGTTTATCAATGTCGTCCAATATTTTGAAACATTCGTGGAAATCAACAAATCGACGGAACACATTATCACGCATTGGAAGAAATCAACAATCTCATTTTTTCTATCAAAAGGGGTCATTTATGTATCCTATCGTTGAATAGTGTTTGAATCAAATGTAGAGCGCGCATCTTCTCATTTTTGGACATAATGTTTTTTGGCCAATTTTTCTGTTGGACAGAAGTAAACTCTGGACATTTCTAAATTTGGGCAAATAATTTTTGTACGCATTCTTACATTGGACAAAATAGAAAGTTGGACCAAAAAAATTCGACATTTTTGCTTTGGACGAAATCTCTGCTAACCGATTTCACGATAACGGGGATAGCCAAGCCTTCAACTCTTTGAAGACAAAATATGATCAAATTCCAATAACAATAAACAGGGTGTCATCTGATCTTTCTGCAATGTATTTGGCAATTTAAATCTGATTGGATGCAGTGGATGATAACCCTGATGAAAACGATGAACCCGGATGAACCTGATGAACCTGGACGATAACGTGGATGATAGCGCTGTCCCTTACCTGCCTTAATCAGCACATTTTTAATGCGTAACAAAGTGGAGTGTACCTACTAGTCCAGGCAACGGGGAGCTAATATGGACCCTAGCTTGCAAAGTTTGCGGACTTATATCTGAGAGTCGATTCTTATGTATTTTGGGTCACTGAATCCGAATCTGAACTTTGCGTACGAATCAGAGGGGCGGAAAATGCGCTAAGGAGCCGCGAAAAATCGTGAAATTCACCCGTTGCGGCGCATGACCGCTAAACGCCACCTTGCTCCGGCCATCGCCCGCACGCTCCCCACCTCACCTTTGCAACATGTGAATAACAAATAAAGAAGAACAAATTACTTCAATTTGACGTATCTTCTTAGGGCTCCAAGCTGTGTTACTCAGTTTCACACCATCCAAAAGGTCGAGTAAGCAAATTCATTTAAATGTGGGAATCAGGAATGTATGCTGTATCAACATTAAAAAAATTTCAATCTGCGCCTAATTCACTCCATCGTTCCGATTACATTAGTTTTTTTTACTTTCATCTTCACTGTGCCTCCCCCTCCATCCTTCTGAGTCTCTGAGTGGCCCAGCTTGTCCGTACTTTCCACACGCATGAGCGGGGGAGGGGGGGGGTCTGGGCTGGTTTCGGGGCTTTTTCCCTCAGTTTTGCGTTCACTTTCAGATTCATCGGTTTCAGACAGAGTGGCTCTGGTCTGTGATTCATGAATTGCTTCATCTCCGTCAGTGACTAGCCTTGGACATATTATTGCTGCACTCACTGTTTCAATTTACGCACTATGCACTGAGCATTTGAGCCCACTTTTTTGGCATCCGCAGGCACCGCAAACGGCAAGGCGCGGCGCGCGGAGCGAAAGTTCCGTGAAATTTCAGGACTAGTCCAATGATGGAAATATTGAATAGGGAGTACCGACACGAGCTCAACGAGTTCTTATTGGTCGTTGGTTTCGGCTTTCAAGGACTCGAGCAGGAGTCGACGACAGCGAAGGCTCCACACAACACAGTCGATAAGAGGAAAGAGGAGAAGAGGAACGTGTGTACGAGAATTGACCGGAATGCCGGCAACGCGCATGCCCATCACTGGTCCACGATCGAACTTAACCTTCGAGGTCGATTCTTCTCAAATGCATAAAGCGTCCTATCGGTACTGCCTGTATACAATATTTTCATCAAGAGACTCTAGTCTGTCTTTTAATAGAATCTGAATCTGGCGACTAAACAGTGATCACTGGATCGGTCCACTTTTAAATTGTTTTTAACCATAGAAAATGGATTTTTTCTCAATATGAAGCCAAAATTGGACTTGGAAACAAGTACTAAGACAATGATTTCTGCGGCTGTATCTTTGATAGACGACGACGCTGCGCCTAATGATTATCCTCCTTGCCCTTGACGAACTCTGGAAAGTTCACTTCTTCATAGACTTAACATTTGGATGAGGTGGTTTTTATTCCTCTCATTCCACAAAAACTTTTCTTTGGAGCAATATGGAATCGTTGGCCCATCAAGAGTATGACTGATGGAACCAAGCAGGGTTATGAGAATTGGGAAAATTGGACTTGATTACTCGTTAATCGATTACACGTACTTTAAAAAAGTAATTGAGACGAATCCAAGCGGCGATGAGCAGCACTAGGACCGATTTCAATGAAACCAGTGTTACAATGCCATTCATTGCCGTTCGTCAGTTTCCGTCATTGCCGTTTCTTTGAAATCAGCGTACCTGCTTACTGCTGCTTCGATCCAATTCAATTACTTTTGAAAAGAAATCGATTTTGTATCCAGGTTTTAGGGGGGTATATCTTCAAAGTACCCATCAAAAACAATCGTTTAATTTGATGGGTAACGCGACATGATGACCAAAACGTAATTTTTAGATAACTCTAAAATAGACACTTCAAGATTCCAAACGAAACGATGCCGAAAAAATTGACCGTCAACTACATGCGCGCAATTTTTCAGCTTGGAATTTGAAAGTTCCGAGCATCTCTCGAAAAATCTTGAAGTTCAAATATTTCATCGAATCTACATCTTAACACATGAAATAAACCATAGGGGAGAGGCGGGCAAAGTGGAAAGGGTTTCGTAGAATGCTTGTATCTCTCACAGAACTTTATGAATATTGATGAAAATTTAAGAAAATAAAAATTTGATTCTTAAACTACCAAAAAACAACCCGAAAAATGACACAATATAGCTTAAAAAACCCTAAAAATCAATATAAAGAAAAAGTGTCATTTTCCACTTTGCCCACCCACGAGTGGGCAAAGTGGAAACTGGGGGGTGGGCAAAGTGGAAAGGCGATGAAAAAGTGGAAAAACAGCCGAAAATGCACTGATTGCACTTCCATTCACTTGTGCATGGAAAAAACAAATGTATCAAGCAAAAAAAAAGTTAATTTTAAATAATGAGAGATAAAAAATAGGCTTAAATAACAGGGTGTCTCAAACCACCTGGCAAGCTTTTATTGTGACCCAACTACGGCAAATACGAAAACTCGGTGAAAGACCTACAGTGTATATCGACCACAAAGAATGCAATGGAAATATTTCCAGCCCCCCCCCCCCCCGGTAAGTATTTAGGGGGAATCCCCGTTTTTCGCGTTTTTTTCAAATCGAAAGGAATAATGTCTTGACTTCCAATTCTGAAAGAAGAACATGAAAATTAAGGGAGGCCGTCAGAAAAAAGATCCAAAATCGAGTGATACATAGCTAAAAGGATCTTAAATAGAGAAAAACAATGGCGCAAACCGCAAAGCAAACTGACTTTTCAATCCAAAGTTACGGCCGATTGAAATTTAGGAGTGCCCTCTGGGAAACGCAACTATACCTCTAAATTCCAATCGGCCATAACTTTGGATTGAATAGTCGGTAAGACTTGCGGTCTTGAATACTTCTTTATTGACGTTCCAAAACAAAACTACACAGTTATATTCAAATTTGAGTAAACGGAAGTACTCAATAAACCATCACTTTGATCAAAAAACCGAAAAGGGTATTATCAGACATGAAGGGAGGGCAAAGTGGAAACCCATTTTCCACTTTGCCCGCAAGGGCTCATTGAACATTTTCGTTAATTTTCTTAATAATGATAAGTAACTTTGCAAATCTGTTGAGTCTCAACTAATCTTTGATAACTATATATTAAGAAAACATCTTTGTTAAATGAGACTTTTTGTAATAATTAACTTTAAATTTTGTTTAAACAGCACCGCATTATACTATCCGCACCAGGTGAAAAGTTTGGTTATGTTTTAAAGAATAATATTGTTGTTATTTTCAAGTACCGATACGTCATTCGAGATTCACTATCATATAAGTTCACGATTCGCCCATAGAGTGCGCCACATATGACGCGCTTATAGTATTTTCAGCCGTTTTCCACTTTGCCCACCCTTTCCACTTTGCCCGCGTCTCTCCTAACTTCGCGGCGCAGCGCAGCGTCATCGTCGACCGAAGATGCAGCCGCAGACATCATTGTCTTAGTACTTGATTCCAAGTCCAACTTTAGCTTCATATTGAGAGAGTAGCCTTTTGCTATGGTTGAAAACCATTTAAAAGTGGACCGATTTAGTACCTTTATTTAGTCGTCAGCTTCAGATTTTATTTTAAGACGGATGTCCTGAAATTTCACGGAACGTTGCCTGCGGATGCCGAAAAAGTGGGCTCAAATGCTCAGTGCATAGTGCGTAAATTGAAACAGTGAGTAGAGCAATAATATGTCCAAGGCTAGTCACTGACGGAGATGAAGCAATTCATGAATCACAGACCAGAGCCACTCTGTCTGAAACCGATGAATCTGAAAGTGAACGCAAAACTGAGGGAAAAAGCCCCGAAACCAGCCCAGACCCCCCCCCCTCCCCCGCTCATGCGTGTGGAAAGTACGGACAAGCTGGGCCACTCAGAGACTCAGAAGGATGGAGGGGGAGGCACAGTGAAGATGAAAGTAAAAAAAACTAATGTAATCGGAACGATGGAGTGAATTAGGCGCAGATTGAAATTTTTTTAATGTTGATACAGCATACATTCCTGATTCCCACATTTAAATGAATTTGCTTACTCGACCTTTTGGATGGTGTGAAACTGAGTAACACAGCTTGGAGCCCTAAGAAGATACGTCAAATTGAAGTAATTTGTTCTTCTTTATTTGTTATTCACATGTTGCAAAGGTGAGGTGGGGAGCGTGCGGGCGATGGCCGGAGCAAGGTGGCGTTTAGCGGTCATGCGCCGCAACGGGTGAATTTCACGATTTTTCGCGGCTCCGTAGCGCATTCAGTTTTGATCTGTTTGAAATAATGTTCTGATAGTTTTTTGTTGTAAATTTAACGAACTTTAATTTTGTACCAAGGTATTTTTTGCATTTGATCAATGGTGCTCGAGTTATAAGCGAAATAAGCCGAAAAAACGTGATTTTGACCGCCATTTTGGAAAATGGCGGCCTTTCCGCCCCTCTGATTCGTACGCAAAGTTCAGATTCGGATTCAGCGACCCAAAATACATAAGAATCGACTCTCAGATATAAGTCCGCAAACTTTGCAAGCTAAAATCCCCTGTTGCCTGGACTATGCACTAGAAGTCACCACCTGGTTCTGGTAGTGGTTTCCTCAGCTCCGAAACTAGTTCAAAGCCCAGTTTTGCCGTTTAAGCAACTACTAACGATAAAGTTTGATGCAGCAACGGTATTCTGTTCACGAAGAGAAGTCACTCCTTGAAAAACATGGAAACACGTTTACTTGTGACAGTTTTCACACTTCCTTGCGTGAAGTAAAATTCTGTTGCATGAAGGAGAATCACTGTCACAACAAGGACTCTTTTACTTGTAGCAGTGAACATTTTCTCGAGTTAAATGGATTTCCCCTTAGTCAATATTTCACAGTGCAGTTTCTTTAACACAAACGAAATATACCTTGGATTAAAAAAAAAAAAATTATTCTTTCCCTGTTAATTATTGTTCTCCGTAGAAAATGTCTCTTGTGATCTATAAGATCTTGGGCGTACCTACCATGGGGTCGAGGAACCCCCACTCCCAGAAAATCTGATGTTGAAAAAAAAGAAAGAAAAAAAAATGCCGTGATAATTGAAAGAAGAAAAAAAAAATCGGCGCTTCGCGCCGATTTTTGGGGGCTTCGCCTCCAATCCCCCAAGCGCTTCGCCCAGGCTACGGCGCTCCGCGCCGTCATATTGGGGCGGGGGTGCAATATGTTGCGGGTACCCGCACGCGACTTTCTCGCTCCATGTTTCCTATACTTTACAGCATAGGGGTGCATAGCCGTAGCCAGAATATTGTCTATCTCTCTCTTAGCCCTTTTAAACGCACGTGTTAGAAAAGGATGGATATGGGGCTGTCACTTGGCTTCAGCCCCTCTTTCTGTCCTTTTCTAACACATGCGTTTAAATGGGCTAAGAGAGAGAAAGAAAATATCCTGGCTACTACGGCTATGTAGGGGTGTACAAGAGTATTAATTAAGCATAGTCATATTTCGGCTCAACAATACTGCTGAGATTAGATAACTCAGAAAGATGATAACTTCCAAAATCAACTTAGCTTTACTTTAAGGCATCTGCGGTACAAGAGGGAAGAAACTATACTTGCAATGGAAATGTGGCGATCCTATAATTCTTCAAAAAGGGAATGAAATAAGAAGGTAGTTCACTCTGGATGACGAGGTCTGTGACCATGAAATTAATCAGACCGGGATTCAAACCCACAACCTTTCAGTTCAAAGGTTTTTTGCGCTTGATAGAATAGATGTCGTGTGAAGCGTATTTCTGGTCTCAACAAAACGCTTTTGCCGGCGAAGCAGTTGTGTGAGTTCTAAGTATGTGATGCAGTTTAGTGAGTGTTCGCCAACCACCAGATAACTGGTAAGACCATGTCTTTGAGAGTTGGGCGAGTCTATCTTGAGGGGTGTGGAAACAGATTTCTTCCCTGAAATTTCTGACAGTCGATACCCCTCAGGCATCATGGACTTGCCGCGATTTTCGAGGAGGAGGGAGTGGGAGAACCCCTGATTCCCCTTAGCTATACATTTCACTCATCCCAATTCCCAGTTCAGTCAGTGCCCGTCGCCCCCTCTCCATTCGATGCTCACAGCCAATTCTTCCTTCTTGTCCGTGTTTACTTACATTTGGTTGAGAACAAGCAGTTAGGTTAGGGCCTAATCATTAAGTAGTTTGTGTTTAAATCTAATGATCACGAAGAGTTTGGTCATCTTTAAGTTTATCTCCCAAAGTGTCAGTCAAAACTTCAATTTTCTCGTTTAGTACATTTACTCAACTTCTGAAAATAAGTTAGTTCAAGTGCACCACAGAATCTCCATTGTCAACATAGATTTTTGCTGTCTCAAAGCAGCCTTATTTGATTTATTTTGAGTGATAACGTGTTCGTGTGTTTGTGTGTTAGTGTTCCCTCATCAGTAACCTCGTTTTCTTTTAATCTAATTTCACCGGTCAAACATCAAAATCTTATCATTGACCGATGGTCCGACTGTTTTTTTAAAAGTGGTATTTAATTTTACTCTTCTACGAAATTTAAATGTGCGCCAATAGGCAGCTTTCCCCCTTCATTGTGGTAGTTCCAAGCAAGAAAAACACAGCAATTCTTAACCAGGGTTTCATTGTTTTCTCATTTGGAGCTGCATAATTACGGCTCTACTATCACAATCATTACTTTTCAAACACGTCTATGGGAACCAGAACAGTGAGTGCATTTATGATTTTTACTTTTTTAAGTAAATAAATCAGTGTTAACACTTGACATTTGACATCCCTGAATTTGCTCCATTTGAATTCATGTAAAATATCGATTAGGTAGAGTGCACCGTGTACTCTTGATAGTTTGACCTTTTCATGAATGGAAATGGACCAAATGCAGCTATGCCAGATTGCAGGCGACACCATTGAATACAAACCTCTAAGTGGTTCTCTCAAAAATTGAAGTTTTACCTGTCTACCCCACCCCCTCTCCCATAACTACCCTTATTTGGTTTTTCTTGGACAAATAAATGCTGCCATTCTATTTGTTTGTCTTATGAGCATATTTTCTCCAAGTTTCAAGAAAATCCTCACGGTGGTGGTCTCGAAAACGGGTATTTTTCCCCATTTCCCCACCCCCCTCTCCCATAACTACCCTTAATTGGTTTTTCTTGGACGAATCAATGCTGCCATTCGATGTGTCTGTCTTAGTAGCATATTTTCACCAAGTTTCAAGAAAATCCTCACGGTGGTGGTCTCGGAAACGGGTATTTTCCCCCATTTCCCCACCCCCCTCTCCCATAACTACCCATATTTAGGTTTTCTCGAAAGAACGAATAATGCCATTCGATTTGTCTCTCTTAGGAGCATATTTTCACCAACTTTGAAGGATATCCTTAGAGCCAATTTTTAGAAATTCCATTTTTTTTCCATTTTTGGCCTATTTTTGGGGTTAAACCCCCCTTAATTTTAACTTTGGACAAAATCCAAAAAAGCTCCTCTTGGAAAGTAGAAAACAATTCTTCTTGCCAAATTTGAATGCAAACAGATGAATAGTTGAGGAAATATCATCCGTGACGGACGGACACACAGACAGACAGACACACAGACAGACAGACAGACGGACGGACATTTTTTGGGATATGGTTTTTTGGGTTCCTGGGGTCATCAAATGCCAAGAAATGGAGCTAACTCAATTTTCAAATTTTTCATGATTACAATACTTTCTCTACCCTATGGGGAGTGAGAAAGTAAAAATAATTATAAAATGTAAAACGAAATAGAACAAGCAGCTGCTTGTTCTATTTATTGGAGAACCTAGGGTCTCCAATACAATAGCGTTACACGCTACGATTGTAATTTTGTTTAGCTCAATTTATTTGGTATTTGGTATTTAATGACTTGTGCCATGATCGACACCCCCGCAGAACAGAAAGAGGTTGATCTAGTTCTCAAGAAATGATCTATTCTAAAAAAAATATACATATATATCCTGCATTCAGGATCGATAGACCACTTTGAGATACGTTTATAAATGTCCAGTTGTTTAATTTTTGTCAACTGGAGAGGGAGGGAAGGGGGCCTAAAGTCAACACTTTTAAAGCCTTATAACTCAAATGTAGGTATGCTCCAGAAGTTTGGCGCAAGAGTTTTGTAACAACCTGTATGAATTTCCCCAATCAGGAGTAATGGTGGTTGCCGCTCGAGATACTGACGGAGCTTCTTCCAAAAACACAAGCCTCAAGATTTTGGTTCTTTATTACTATCTCATTTGCATTTATCACCATGGTAAAAAAAAAAAAAAAAAAAAAACCCTCAGAGGCCCTCAGAAATGGGCGCGCTCAAACGCTCTGAGGGTAATTGGTCAGAAGTCCTGTGGGTGCATTCAAGACCTCTTGTTTTAATAACCCTCAGCGCTCAGTCATTTCTGAGATTCTGGGTTTTTTTTTTTTTTTTTTTTTTTTTTTTTTTTTTTTTTTTACTAGGGATATTTTTACTCTCGAACTGACTTCATCGCAGATTTGTGTAGAGATGTCCCCTCAAATAGTGAAAGCTCCCTTCAATTTCTCTAGCGGCAACCGTCCAAATCTCAGAGGACTTTTTTCTACAGCCACTCTATGATGACGTACTTAGATTACAAAGGACTTGATAAGTTTTGGACTTTTTGTATTATTTTTGGACATTAATGATATTGGTCGCTATGCATTTTTAAAAGGCCATTTTTATACTATACATTAAAGTATTGGACACTTTTGTACAGGGGACATTTTTGTCTCGACATTTCCAACTTTTACCCTTAATTGGCATTGGCAGTTTCCTCGTTCATTAAGGTGATTCCAGGCGAAACTTTTCCAGATTTCAATCCGATGGATAGCGTCACTAGTCAATTTCCGGAAAAGTCGTGTTTTTGGAGTTTTAAACTGAAACTATATAGAAAAGGCAAAATTCAATAACGTCAGCACCTGCGAAATTTTTTTATGGAGTTTTTGAGCCCAAAACGAGCAAAATTGGTCCAGAATTGAAGGAGTAAATATGAAACTCATTTTGTCATAAGCTTTGTGAGTGAGAGTGAGTGTGAGTGAGAGTGAGTGTGAGTGATATTACAGCTATCTGCGTCACTCGCACTCATTGAGGCTAATGGGAATTTTCGTATTTCATTATTTCCGGCTTTACTTTTGAGTGTTTAAGCTAGACCCTCTGGTAAAAATGGTCCATGAACTCTGTTCCAATTATCCATGTGGACATGGAAATTGCCTTGATTTTCATGTAAATTAGGTTGATTTCCGTGTGAATTTACACGGAAATCACAGTGATTTCCATGTCCACATGGAAAAGTGGAACTGAGTTCATGGAACATTTTTACTAGCGCAACTCTTAGGGTATCTTCCTGAAGTATGCTCGCAGGTGCTGACGTTCCTCAAATTTGTGTTTCCTGCGTAAATTCGTCAATTTTAGCCAAAAACTGTTGACTTTTTGAGCAGCGCGACGCGAGGCGACGTGGTCTCTACGGTTGAAACCAATCGACCCTGGAATCATCTTAAGATTATGATGTTATGAAAAACAGTAATCAGCCCTGATTTCAGGGCACAAATCCTGAAGAAATGGAGCTGGGAATTATAATTACGGTGATGCTCCTATCAACTGGAGACGCTTACAATATCCTAATCATACATCCAACCCCATCGATAAGTCACCAGGTGCCTGTAATGGCCTTGACGGAGTCATTAATCAAGAAAGGCCATCAGTTGTTTGTGGTCAGCCCAAACGTCGTATCAGTGAGTATAAAATATAAGATAAATAAGTGTGATTCCACAGTAATAGGATTTTCAGTGACGATTCCGAATTTCTCTCTCAAACAAATACTTTTGATCATCACTATAGCGAGTCCTGCAGGAAATTTTCCTTAGCTCTCTTTCCCCATAAGAGCGCATGTGTTAGAAAAGGATGTGAGAGGGGGGAAAAATCACGAATCTGTCCTTTTCTAACACACGCGTTCTAGTTGGAAAAGAGAGAGAAAGACAGATTCGTGGATCGGCCCTGTACTTATTTTAATATCGTTTAGTGGGTAAAAGGGTATGGGTAGCTATAGCTGTATGAAAGATGGTTAAAAACTACTTTGGGTCGCTGGTTTTGACATTGCTGCACATTTCGCTAAGTATATGAAGCTATGAGTAACTAATTACCTACTTTCTGCCCATCCTGATCTAAGTTTGGGTTTCAATCTAAAATGCCATTCAGATACTTTAAAGGTGGTTTAAAATGAAAACTAATTGCTGCAAAATGATTAAAAATATATGGTGTTTGAAAAAACCATCGCAATATTTTCCACTTTTTCCTACATGATACAACACCTATCAACGGTCACTTTAAGTGAAGACATTTTTTGGTACAAAATAAACAGCGACTGAGTGAACGCGAAAAAACGAAGGCTTGCGCTCTGCACTCCAAATGCTCATAACTTAATATTTGTGATAATCAGGTCGACATATTTTACATACCGACGCACGCGACAGAGTATATTCAAACATTCTTGGAGGTCAGCATATTATTTTAAATTCGTTGACCTTCGAATTTTGCCATTTGTCCAGCTAAGAGTCGATTCTGGAACACCGAACGGCGTGGCGCACTATTGGCAAATTTTGACCATTTGGCGGTCATAAATCAATTTTTTCAAGCTCTGAATTTTCGTCTTCAAATCGTAAATACTCCCTCCCCCTCCACTTATGTGCAAAATCTATGGTCACAGCCTTGATTTTTGACCTCTTTAAAGGCTTGGGAACCAATTCCGAGAGTTTGAAGTCATTCTTTTGACTTTCAAAAAGTTACAGATTTATGACCGCCAAACGGCCAAAATTTGCCAATAGTGCGGCGCGGCGTTGGGCACTGGTATTGGTAATGATAGATTCCCACCATAGTTTTGTCACTCTTCCTAGGCTAAGAAGGTAGATCTATAGGGTAACCCAGAGTCGTATAGAGTAGCCAGAGAAGTGATTAACGGCCGATTAATGGTACGCGTGACACCTGGTGACGCTGGTGCCAAAGAAAATTCGTCTCTTATTAGTCTCTTCTTGATGAGTGCCTTGGTGAGAGCAACAGTATTATTAGATGGGAATCTTCCATCATTGCCCAATGCCACCATTACGCTCGCGCATATAAGAGCATTTTATGAGTTTAGAAGTGGATTTTGTACGACTTTAATGCTACCGTCGTAATTTTTGAAGGTTTTTACAGCTAAATTGACCCTGAAATTGCTTAAAGCTGAAGCTTATCATTATCCTAATGGATAACCGGCACCTTTTTACAAACAAGGGGCAAAATTATGGAAAAGTTTATCGTAGAATGGAAAAAAAAAAAAAAAGTCCTGAGGCAGAGGCCATTTCAGATAGCTTCGGTTCTGACCAAGGTTATAGATTAAAGAGGTATGCTCATCTGACTTCGCGCCACAAAGTCAGTAGCGCGCAGTTCAAAATCCAGATCCAAGATGGCCGGAAAAAGCAGAAAATATTGTATACTCTTTCCAGAAAACATTGGGCTCCGTCTCCACAAAAGCAGAAAATAGTCCGATGTTTTCGAGAAGGAGTATACAATGTTTTCTGCTTTTTCCGGCCATCTTGGATCTGGATTTTGAACTGCGCGCTACTGACTTTGTGGCGCGAAGTCAGATGAGCACACCTCTTTAATCTATAACCTTGGGTTCTGACAGCTTTTTGTTTACATACGCGAAATCCAGCGTTACCATCCGCGTGAAAACATCGACACCGCTCACTGCGAGAATCATCAGAACTTTCCGCCGCGTAATAGACTCGGTTAATTATCGTAATTGGTAAATAATAAAAGATTTACTATTTACGATGCTAACTGAATCCAGTGAGCATGTGATGACCTCAAACAATAAACCCCAACACACCAATAGTTACCATAGCATAAATCATACCGAGGCTGCCAATCTTCCCCGCGGCAAACAGCTCTAGTTATTCGCGTAGTGAGCGGGGCGAGCGGGGTCGAAGTTTTCACGCGGGTGGTAACACTGAAGCGGGCGTGCGCGGAGGACATCGTCCTTCCGCGCATGTAAACAAATAACTGTCAGAACCAAAGCTATGTGAAACGGCCTCTATGACAATAAAAATAAAAAAAGTTTTTTTTTTAAAAAAAATAGAGCAATTTTTGAACTGATCCACTTTTACCACTTCTGCGCTACTATTTAGACATGCAGTGCGTTTTTTGTGTTTCAGGGATTGGAGAAAAATTACACTTTCGTGGATATGTCGTTTTCGTACGAGCATTACGAAGAAAATATCAAAAATCAACGTCAAACACAACGCTGTAAATGGGAGAATTTAAATGCCTACAGTCTAAAGTCTCGCACCGCTGAGTTGCAATTCCAGCATCATGAGTTCTTAACATTTTCCCAGTAAGTATACATGGTAAGCCAGACCACACGTATCAGACATTTTATTCCGCAAACGGCTGATTATAAAGTGTTGAGACATGAAAGTGAGAAAAAGAACTGAAAAAAAAAAAAATCTTTTTTTATAGTTTCAAAAGACCTCGACAGTCGACAGGCCCTAGGGTCGTATTTGTGGGGCCGGGCCGGGGGGGGGGGGGGGGGGTCCCCCACACACATTTTTCAAGTTGTCTCGAACAATTTAACTATAAGGTTTGGAAAAATTCCAAATCCTTCCAGTAGAAGCGATTGCCGACATTTTTGCTCTCACAAATATTTTCTAAAAACCCCATAACGGCTATAACTTATGTATAAAACTCACTCAATAATAGAAAGATAGCACTGCACACTAGTGCACAGTGCACATTGCTACTGATGAACGGATTAGAATATTTCAAACAGAAGAATTCGGCGAAACCAGTTTATGGCATTGCAGATCTTTGAAAGCAACAATCGCGGTGTCAGGTTAGCTCAAATGCTCGCGAAGTCGCCAATGCAAACACATGCGTGGTTACTGCGCACGAGGGATTTCTGATGCAAATGATGCAATATCTACATTAGCCAAAGAAAAACGTTTATTTCATCCTCGAACTTCAAGTCGCTTTTTCTCCGCGAAAAAGTCACTTGTGATCTTTGTTATGGGCTCTACCGGTTTTCTCGTTGAAAAATCAGCGGGAAATTTGAGAAATATCGCAAATCCCCAGGATCAGTGATGTGCCCAATCGTTCGAGCTCTGGGGGCCCTTTGCTTTTTTTTTTAATCGGCCTTTGTGACCACCATAACGAGCTATATAGCGATAGAGAGGTCCATAGTTTTTAGTCCTATCTCAAAGTGAGGTAGCACGGGCGACCTGATTCTGGTTTGTTTGCCTCACATTTTTACGTTTAAATTGAAAATATCAATTAATCCAGTAGAAATTGGTTTTAAACGAAAATGCAAGTGTTTTAGAATGGCTATCAGGACACAGGATTCTAATACAACTAACTATCCTGGTGAGAAAATTTACCTTGTTTCCATTATGAGTTCGTCTCTTTATCGTGCAAATCCTTCCAGAAGAAACAGTTACATCGATCTCTGTGCTCAGATAGCTTCTCTAAAACACTTGCACTTTTGTTTATAACCAGTTTCAAATGTATCTGTCAGTCATAGTTTTTTTTTTTTTTTTTTTTTTTTTTTTTTTAAATTTAAATGTTAAAAAAAGTGAGGCAAACAAAGCTAGTTTGTGTGAAAAATGTCCACAAGAGATTTAGATCATGGCTGTTTTCGTGCTGCCTCAACATAACATCCCACAAATCCTCTCTATCGCTATAGCTCGATGGTGACCATTTTTGAGAATTTCTCAAAAATCTTGACAGATTCTTGAAGAACAGATCAAGACCTTTTGATTTATTCGCCGCATGTTACCTTAAGGGGGCCAAGCTCGATGATTATACGCGAGTTTCTCCTTCTAGTGTATTTTACATTGTTTCAGTCTTTATCCCAGATAAACGCGATTATCAACGAAAATACAAGATAAGACCACATCTGGCGCCTTCAATTCTTCGTATAGGCAATTCCAACTCCCCCGAGAACGAACAGTTAACTACCTTATCTTAATCGGAAGGAGTGGCGTTCTTTTGAACTAACCTCAGCGGGCCGATCCATGAAATATTTATCCAATCCAATCGTGGCTTTAAAGACCTCTTTAGCGAATCTACAGAGCCCGCGCGATCTTTGAACTGCTCAGTCTAATCTAATGAAGGCATTAGAAACCTATCTCCAATCCAGCGAAAAAAGAGAGATCTTTGAAACCTTAGTCTAATGAAACGAGTAGACTATTTATCGGGGACTCTCGGACGGCCGATAAAGCCTTTATCGAATGTCGAATGGTTATATTGAAGTCGCGAGGTAGAAGTGAAAGTGAAAAACTTTTGATTTAAATTCAAATTCACCACACTGTTTTATCAAGAAGACTTGCATGATAAATTAAATAAACGTACGAATAATAAACAGTATTCCTGTAGGAATTTTTACTCTGTCAAGTCGCCGTTCTGCCATTTTATTTTCTCTCTGTTTATAAACAAGTAGGTAGGTCAACTTTCGGTTTGTTTTTGTTTTGTTACCCATGTTATCAATGTGTCATCGTTCGTTTTGCGTCTTGATTTTAATTTTTGTGAATATTTCGTGAATTTTATACGTCTCATATTGAACCATTCGTTCAATTTGAAAACTCATTAACTATTAAAATCGCCCATGTTTATACTACGGTTCCCAAAAAAATCCTCCACATCACGCCGCGGTGAGACGGGAAATTTTCTTAATATGTTTTTATCTCGATACGAGCCGAGGGCCGATTTGCATATCATCCCAAAATATTTCCCCTCTCGCCGTGATGTGAAAGATTCTTTTGGGAGCCGTTTAGTACGTTTGCTTAGGTCGGAATGATGGAACTACGTAATACAAAGCCATTAAGTGCAAACGACGAGGAACTTACCATTTTTTTTTTTAAAAAAATCTATCATTCACGGATTCTCTTCACCCTAAACACCTCACGGTGTGTTTTAAAAATTTTTAATTCGTCTGAAAACCGCTAGAGATTTTTTTGCATGACACTGCTGTAGGATGTGTATACATTCGAAAAATGACAAGCAGAATATCTGGGAACCCCCCGTTTTTTCTAAAGGGGGATTTTAGGGGTTTTTTGAGGTTTTTCGTGGTTTTACCGTGCTGTTATTGCACTACGTCATCTTGTAACGCTTGAAAAACGTTTTCAGATATGATTAAATATGATTTTCACTCACATTTAGACACCCCCGCACACACGGACCCATGTCACCCCTCCCCCTCACCACTTGACCCTCAACACCCATCCTTGAAGGACCTTACTCATACGTACTATCAACGATTTTAAGATTGTCGCGAGATTTTTTCGAGCTAAGTTGCGCCTTCAATGTGTCGGTTCGGCCACTCTTCGTACTCCTCACTCGACGCAGGCGAGGGGCTAGTGCGGGCGGAACGGGCGGAGTGGAGTGGGAGAGCCGTCGCATATCAGTCCCACACTCACACTCACACGCACAACTGTCGCGTCGGCTTTCACTCATTTTCGGCAAGGCACGGCACTTGTTTTCGCGTCGGCTTTCCTGCTTCTGATAGTGAGTCTTCGTATTTCCTACGAGGTATTGAAGATTTGCGTCGGCCTTGACCGATTGAATAGACCCTTACATTTTTGCATCATTTTTAATTCCATCTCACCTGCTCGCACTGATTGTGAGTTTCGAATCTGACGTGGCGCTTGCTGCCAATTTACCCCCTGCTTGCCGTTTCAAAGGAACAATTTCCAACTGACCAACGCCCGCACTCCAATTTCCACTCATCGAAACAGCTGAATTGGTTTGTTATGCTGATGATTCATTTTTTTCAGCATCGGATGATGGGTGAGGAGAGGAGAGGGGCTAATCATTCGATGGACACACTTGTATGACTTGAGTCGAGTTCCATCCAGTAGCAGTCCGTCGAAGAGGCAGGGGGAAAAGCTTTAAGGGCTCAGCCCTCCCCCCCCCCCCGCCCCGAAACTCAATCGTAGAAGGGCTAAAAAAGGAAATATAAGGTAGTTTTACCATATATACTAGGTGAAAATAATGCAGCGACGACTTGACGCAAAAGAAACAGGTCAACCGGAGAATGCTGTAAAACACGCAAACAAATATTTTGATTTTTTTTTTTTTTTTTTTTTTTTTTTTTTTTTTTTTTTTTTTTTTACATTTTGCTTTGAAAATGGCTGCGATTTGAGCCGAAATGTCGTCACCAATTTTTCATGTCTTTTTTCCCCCGTGTTTTTCAGCATGGTTCGCATGTTTCTTTTATCACACTTTAAGCCCCCCCCCCCCCCCCCCCAACATTTATATAAAGAAGGGATGAAGATAAGTGGAAACAGTGGCGTCGCAACATCTGGCAACAATGCAACTGCTCCATTTAAACTCATTAAATATATCGAATTTTCCTTGTGCACTGTAAACACCCTGAATTCGATATTTTACATGAGTTTAAATGGATAGAATACATTGTTGCCGAATTGCACGCGACGCCACTGAGCGTACTGTTCGAACATTAGAACATTTTTACCGGGGATAACGCTTCCAGTCCGCTTAAAAGTCCGCTTGAGTTCTTTCGCATATGTCGATTTATTTAAAAGTAGCACAAGTATCGTTTCGTTTCGTTTCTTCTTCTTTTTTTTTTTTGTTTGGCGGGAAACGGACTTAAAGAGTTTTTCCTCTAAAAATGGCACTGAAAATAGATAAAGACCTTAGTTTAAAAAGGCAAACAAAGACGGAACCTTGAGAATTTCGATACAGCCAGGTTTTTCAAATCGGATTGCTAGACGAACCACGTTCAACTCATAGGGTAAAAAAAAAAAAAAAAAAAAAAAAAAAAAAAAAAAAAAAAAAAAAAAAAAAAAAACAGAAAAAGCTTCATGTTAGAGGGTGGCATACAAAATAGCCCCAGAAGAGTAGCCGTTCGACGTGAGAAAGAATGCCGAAAACCGCGTCTCAAAATATCAAACAGTAAAAAAGTGGGTGGGAATGTGCGTGCGTTTTCCCACCCCCTGTATGTCGCTCCTTCTTCGGCTACCGGTAGCAAGGTTGGCATCTGTTAAGCATTCTCGACGGACAGTGCGTACCTTTGATAAACTAGATATATGTCGCAGTAAACAAAGAGCAAAGTTTTTTGAGCAAAAATTGTAATTTCGTCCGTTGCACATAGTGTGTAATTTCGGCAATCTAGCGCCCGAAAACCTCCAAAAAGTATATTGGCAGATCATTGAAAGAAGGTCTGATTGTGAGATTGACAAATTAGAAGTACAAGGAGCAAGAAAATAGCATCATATATGACCATAAAGCACCTTTTAAAGGGTATTTGGGTCCTCAAATTCATCAAATTTAGTGGACACGAATCATACATCAGCCGGCGAATCTCAGAAACACACGGGGGGGGGGGGGCGTATAAACATCTATAGATTCAAATGAAATTTTCGCATACTCGACTTTCCATTGTATCAAAAAAAAGCTGAGACTCTCTACTTTCTTTATCTGGGAAGACATTCTGCGAATTTTTGCGATTTAAAAGGTTGAGATCATAAAAAAGAACGGCATAATTGATTGATCTGCAAATCTCAGAAATGCACGCGGGGGAAAAACAGAACACATCAATAGGTTCAAATGAATTTTCGCATGAAATACTCAAAAATACTCGAAATTCCTTTACATCAAAAGAAAGCTGAGACTCTCTACTTTCATTATCTGGAAAGACATTCTGCGAATTTTTGCGATTTTATAAGTTGTGATGATAAAATAGAAGGCACAGTTGCGATGTGTTCGTTCTGCGCTTCTCAAAAATGCACTATGAAAAAAAAAACGTATAAACATCTATAGATTAAAATGAAATTTTCGCATGATATACTCAAAAATAATCGACTTTCTATTGTATCAAAAGAAAGCTGAGACTCTCTACTTTTTTTATCTGGAAAGACATTCTGCGAATTTTTGCGGTTTAAAAGGTTGAGATCATAAAAAAGAACGTCATAATTGATTGATCTGCAAATCTCAGAAATGCACGGGGGAAAAACAGAACACATCAATAGGTTCAAATGAATTTTCGCATGAAAAACTCAAAAAAGCTCGACTTTCCTAAAAGAAAGCTAAGACTCTCTACTTTCATTAACTGGAAAGACATTCTGCGAATTTTTGCGCTTTACAAAGTTGTGATCATAAACAAGAACGGCATAATTGATCTGTTCTTTCTGCGCATCTCAGAAACACACGGGAAAAAAACAATAAACATAGATAGATTCCAATAAAATTTTATTATAAAATTTTCGCATGATATACTCAAAAATATTCGACTTTCCATTGTATTAAAAGAAAACCGAGACTCTATACTTTCTTTATCTGGGAAGACATTCTGCGAATTTTTGCGATTTAAAAGGTTGAGATCATAAGCATGAACGGCATAATTGATCTATTATTTCTGCGCATCTCAGAAATGCAAAAAAAATAGTAAGCATCAATAGATTCAAATGAAATTTTCGCATGATGTACTCAAAAATACTCGACTTTCCATTGTATCAAAAAAAGCTGAGACTCCCTCCTTTCTTTCTCTGGAAAGACATTTTGCGAATTTTTGCTTTCTCTTTTTCTTTCTTTTACCTTTTATTTCCCTTTTTTAGCCCTTCTACGATTGAGTTACGGGGCGGGGGGGGGGAGGGCTGAGCCCTTAAAGCTTTTCCCCCTGCCTCTTCGACGGACTGCTACTGGATGGAACTCGACTCAAGTCATACAAGTGTGTCCATCGAATGATTAGCCCCTCTCCTCTCCTCACCCATCATCCGATGCTGAAAAATATGAATCATCAGCATAACAAACCAATTCAGCTGTTTTGATGAGTGGAAATTGGAGTGCGGGCGTTGGTCAGTTGGAAATTGTTCCTTTGAAACGGCAAGCAGGGGGTAAATTGGCAGCAAGCGCCACGTCAGATTCGAAACTCACAATCAGTGCGAGCAGGTGAGATGGAATTAAAAATGATGCAAAAATGTAAGGGTCTATTCAATCGGTCAAGGCCGACGCAAATCTTCAATACCTCGTAGGAAATACGAAGACTCACTATCAGAAGCAGGAAAGCCGACGCGAAAACAAGTGCCGTGCCTTGCCGAAAATGAGTGAAAGCCGACGCGACAGTTGTGCGTGTGAGTGTGAGTGTGGGACTGATATGCGACGGCTCTCCCACTCCACTCCGCCCGTTCCGCCCGCACTAGCCCCTCGCCTGCGTCGAGTGAGGAGTACGAAGAGTGGCCGAACCGACACATTGAAGGCGCAACTTAGCTCGAAAAAATCTCGCGACAATCTTAAAATCGTTGATAGTACATGGTAAATTTCAGTCAATGCACTGAACTGTGTCATAAAATCTAATAACAAGGGCTCTAAGGCTGTCATGCACTTGGTCCCGAGGGGAGACCCCCCCCCCCCCCCAAATCTCTAACCCTGTGGCCTGTACCAAGCGAGGCTAAAATTCTCGCCAGTATATGATGGGATTCAGCGCCTGCTGTGGCAACGTTGGAACTTGTGATTGCACTGTTTCGGCAGTCTCGTAGGTATTATCAACGGCAGAGGAAAAGCCCATCTCTCCTGTAAAATGTCGAGTAGGCAACACGTGTTGCACATAGCTGATCATTTGCAATCAGTAACGAGCCCCTCCCAAGAAAAATCCTGTGTACGCCATTGGGTACAGGCCACAGGGTTAGAGACATTGGAGGGGAGGGTCTCCCCTCGGGACAAAGTGCATGACAGCCTTAGAGCCCTTGTTTTTAGATTTTATGACACAGTTCAGTGCATTGACTGAAATTTACCATGTACGTATGAGTAAGGTCCTTCAAGGATGGGTGTTGATGGTCAAGTGGGGAGGGGGAGGGGTGACATGGGTCCGTGTGTGCGGAGGTGTCTGAATGTGAGTGAAAATCATATTTAATCATCTGAAAACGTTTTTCAAGCGATGCAAGATGACGTAGTGCATTAAAAGCACGGTAAAACCATGGAAAACCTCAAAAAACCCCTAAAAACCCCTAAAACCCCCTTTAGAAAAAACGGGGGGTTCCCAGATTTTCTGCTTGTCATTTTTCGAATGTATACACATCCTACAGCAGTGTCATGCAAAAAAATCTCTAGTGGTTTTTAGACGAATTAAAATTTTTTAAAACACACCGTGACCTAAAATGATCGCAAAACGAAAACGTAAACACAGCGGCAAAACGGGAACTACTATAATAAAGCAAGCACGGCTTCTTTTTCTTCACTTTCGGTGAAGAGAAACCGACATGTAACGGGCTCTGTGATTGGTCAACGTCGCAACTTTATCTAGTCTACCGAGATTCAACGAAATCCAGTTTAATCGAATCTATTCACAATCTTTCGAATCGAATCATTAGTCAATCTATTCTAAGAATTTCAAAGATAGCACAAATTCAAACCGGTGGATTGGATAATCAGTCAGTCTAATCTTTATCGAATATTTCAAGGATCTGCCCGCTGGTCCTTACAGGGGTAAAATGAAAAAATAAAGTGTTTGATGTCGAATGTTTTGGGATTTCGATCGCTGAATAGGCTCAATTTCATGAATTGAACTAGAGTTCCTATATGTAAAGAGTTAAAACAAGTGAAACCATGGGCATGCACCGCCGCGCCATTGGATGCGATTTTGCACATTTGTTTACATTCTGAAGGCCGTTGTTG
>VMOF01000379.1:55076148-55151769 GCA_011764245.1 Trialeurodes vaporariorum
GCAAGAGATAGAAAGACAAACTCCTGCGTACGCTACTGGGCATGAGCACAGTACATTACATTACATCAGTGGTGAAGGAGCGTGAGCGTGGTATCTAACAACACTAAAAAAAATAGATTTGTGAAATCAGTAAAATGAAGCAAAGGCTAATTTTACCACCCATTTTTAGTAAAATTTACTACACACGTAGCGAATTTTACGTTTTGGATCGTAAATTTTGCTTAATTTTGTTTAAATTTTACAATTTGGATCATAAATTTTACCAATCGGATTGTAAATTTAACAATTCAAAGCATTGAAATTTTTTGCAAGTTGTATAGCTGTCACGCCAAGACAGCCATGTAATATGCAAAAGTCAAAATGATTTGGATTGTAAAATGTACTAGTTAGATTGAAAAATTTGCAATCCAAATAGAAAAATTACTAAAACTTAAGCAAAATTTACAATTCAAATCGTAAAATTAGCCATAAGTTTAGTAGGATTCACCGAAATTAACAAGTAAAATTAGCAGGGCTTTATTTTACTGATTTTACAAAACTTAATTGCTTTTTTAGTAATTTCATTTTTTTCAGTGAACGTCGAATTCTGTCCATTTGAATCAATACAAAAGGTCCAATGGAGCTGTTGCAAAGTTTACAGGAGAAGTAATGTCGATTCGGATGTATATAACCCTGCAAAAAAGACGATAAGCGCACTGAATAAAACACCCCCCCCCCCCCGCAGTCCGCACCCCTGGTAGCCCTCCGTACGACGAGCAGCTTTATTATTTATTATAATACACATTAATTAGTGTTAAAAAAAAAGAAGTTGCCTGTCACGCAGCTATCAGTATCGCTGATTGCATCGTCTTCCGAACAACTGTTCCGATGAGCCCCGACAAAAATTAAGTTTGAAAAAGGGGAAACCTGTCGTAAGATTTATTCGGGGTCTCTCTATATGTCTCTGTAAATGTCTCTGTATGTCTCTGCGTCTATGTAGGCAAGAAGTTGAGGTTATGTTCGGGGTTGCGCTCAAAGATGCGTCATACAGATATGGAATTAGCCTGAATTTTATCAAGTTGACTGCGGCCATGATACAACCGGGCGTTCAGAGGGGATCATAAAGATTATAGAGAAAATATTACTTTTTCCATGTTTGTCAATTACAAATCTGTTCCATGTTCCTCTGCTCACCGTTCCATGTTCGTTCTAGTTCTGTAAACAAACAAACAAACAAACAAACAAACACAGGAAAAACAGTCATCTTTTCGAGCTAGAATCCTGTGATCTTTATGACCCCCTCTGTAATCTGTATGCCCGGTTGTGTCACGGCCAGCCAGCGTTTTATTAAGCGTGCCGTATGAATACGGTACGCTTTTTTTTTCATTTTCATATCTAATATATAGGTTGTATGCCTTGCTTATGGCAAAACCACAGAATAATACAATCAGAACGGAAACTCCCATAAGAGCCAATGGAAGCAAGTTTGGAATTTAACAGCACCAATAGGCAACGCTGTGGTCCTATATCCCAACATGGCGGACGAGTGTGGTTTGTGTTGAAACTCATTTATTTTTATAAATTCTGGAAAGAAATCTTAAGTTTCCGGCCTCACTTTTATTCTAATGGCATTCCGGAATGAAAATTTCGCGGATCATGTCCTATATTGCTTTTTCAAGCGCGAATCCAGATGTAAACATCCTATATCCCAACATGGCGGACGCGAAATGAATTTGCTTCAAAATCCGACCGAGTTTCCGTTCTGATTGTATTATTCTGTGGCAAAACCTTCGCGGGAAAGGTTTGAAAAATTAAAAACGTATTTTCTTAAAATTGGTTTCATTAATCGTTAAGTTATTGCTGCAATCCAGGAGGTCTTGGCGTCTATTTCTTAAATTGTAAAAGTTTTGGTATTCCTGTTAATTTCTTTAAAAATACAAATACTAAAAAGGGAAGGCAAAGGTGGGCCCGCTCCAAATGGAAGGGGACTTGCTCGAAAACATAGTCCTTGGGGTCCTAATGAAGGGACTTACAGCACTTTTTGTGAATGGGCCCCTGAATTTGCAAAATTTTGATTTTAAAATGAGCCCCAGGGACGGCGGATCGTTATGTAGCCGAGAATCAGACTCCCCTTTCTCAACCGAAGTTGTGGCGCAACGACAGCGTAGTGGACCCCGGGTTTGCATGATCCCGAGTTCGATTCCTCCTGGCGGCGCTAATTTTTTCACGACGGTTGTGCTCATATTTCTTTGCCATGTTTTTATTTTCTTTCTTGTTGCTCGTTTGTATTTTAGATAGGTTTTGCTTTTTGTTTTGTTTTGTTTTTTTTTTTTTTTTTTTAGACCGTTTGAATCGAATTATTCCACCTCTTTTCATCCTGCATGCATCAGGTATTACTACACTGTGCTTGTATATAAAAGTTAAGAAAATATTGGAAAAGAAAAACAACAGCACTTAAAAAAACAGAGGGAAAAAAAAGTTTCGTTGTTCAATTTCCATTCGTCTTTTTGATTTTCTACTATTTTCTTAACTTTTACATACAAGCACAGTGAAGTAACTGCGTATACAGCACGAAAAGATGTGGAATAATTCGATTCAAACAGTATTAAAAAAAAAAAAAAAAAAACCCAAAAACAAAACCAAGCAGCAAACAAGCAACAAGAAAGAAATATAAAAACATGGCAAAGAAAGATGAGCACATCTGTCGTGAAAAAATTAGCGCTGCCAGCAGGAATCGAACTCGGGACCATGCAAACCGGAGTCCACTACGCTGTCGTTGCGCCGCGACCTCGGATGAGTGCGAGAGCCTGATTCTCGGCTACATTGCGATCCGCCGTCCCTGGGGCTCTTTTTAAAAATCAAAATTTTGCAAATTCAGGGGCCCATTCACAAAAAGTGCTGTAAGTCCCTTCATTAGGACCCCAAGGACTATGTTTTCGCGCAAGTCCCGTTCCATTTGGAGCGGGCCAACCTTTCCCTTTCCCCCTTGTAAGCGTAGAACTTGAATTCCTTTGAACGGGAATTCTATACAGGTCCAGCAACCTTTTTTTTTTTTTTTCACTTAACACGGGCGAGATAGCTTGCGTCATATGTGTCAGCTACACGGCCTTCTATAAGTGCAATGTAAAAGGCGGATATCACCGCAATTACAATCTCGCGTTCGAAAGCATTTAATGAATTTGCGAGTGGATTTCGTGCTTTTTCTGTCTTCTTATTGTCATTTGTGCAGAACTTTACATCCAAGTCAACTAATAAGCCAGAAGCAAAAGTTTGCAACAGCTCCATTTGTTATAGCCATGGCCGATCCCTGGGTACCTAGTTCGATATTTTTCATGGGTTTACAGGGGGGAAAAAAGAAACTTTGCTACATACCACGCATCGCCACTGTAGGTACATCAGTTACAATTCCAAGGAAGTCCTCCCACAGAAGCCTCAGAAACGAAGAGTTAGGCAAACGGTTGTCAAGCAGTTTTCCCGCTTACCTCAACACATATTTTTAAAACTACATATATGAACCTCTATAAGAAATTATAATCAATCTTTCACATCACGACACAAAGAGCAGAGAACTTCATAAGTTGTTCTCAAATCTCTCTCAAACAAACTACTCATAACTGTTCAATCTTACTAAGGTAAACAAGTCCGTATTATCAATGATTGGTTAAATAAACTATGAATCAATTCACTATAACCATTGTTACTAATTATTTACGTAACACCGACATCACACTTTTTCAGGCGGACTTTGTGCACTTTGTTACTGTCGTCAAAAGTGAATCTTAGATGTTACGAAAAAGGGGGAAAAAAAAAAGAAAGAAAGAAAGAAAGAAAGAAAAAAAAATTGCTTCGCAATAAAATTCATTTTTGATGAACCGGTTCGAACCGGAATTTTGAAAATTGGTTCTAAGTTCGATTCGCGGTTCGACAACTTTAGAAAAAACGGTTCGCGGTTCGGTTCACGGCTCAGTAAACTCGCGGTTTGAAGCGGTTTTTCGGTTCCTGGTTCGGTTCGGTTCAAATCCAGCTTTTTTAAAACCCAAATATCCAATAGATTCTTTAAAATTTTTTTATTCAAGGTTAATAACCATACTTTTTTTTAAAACTTTGAGGGGCTGTAGCTAAAAAGGGGGGGTATTTTCGGACACATGTTTACAGAGAAAAAGGTCTTATTTTTCCCTCTAGAATACGTGGTTACAAGGACGACAAATGTTTCTGATTCACCCTGTATACACATTTTTTTTTTAAAAAAAAAAAAAAAAAAAAAAAACCGTCGTGTATTTTAATGCAAGTGAACATACAGAAGGTGAACGCAGGTGCGTTCGTAAACATTTGAGCGTTTTAAAAGGGATTTAAGGGGTTTCATTTATTGGAAAAAACCTTCATTGATACAATAGGTCAATATTGACTGCAGGTTAGCCGTTCTGTGAATATTTGATGGAAATTTTCAATACATTGGTGATTTCACCTGTTGAACAAAAAAACACGCAGCAGTTTCAGTGTTTTCTGTACCGTTGGAGGTTTCACTATGACTTTAAATATGTTTGGAACATTTACATAATAGGTCTCTTGCGTACTTTTGCAACAAAAAACAACATAGAACGTTAATTCTTACGTAAAAATTTAGCGGAAATAACGACGCGCACATTAAAACGTTCAAAAACCTATCCTTAACTCCAGTAATTCACTTTAATTTCAAAAGGCTTGCGACCGCGCTGCACTCGGGGGCGCCATTTCGAGTTCGGTGGGGGGGGGGCAAAAAAGTGACGACCTCTTCTTTTTTGTTTTTGTTTTGTTTTTTTTTTTTTTTTTTGCTCATCAAAAATATTTTAGACACTCTGCAGCCTTGCATATCCCACATTTAGGGACCTAAAGTCCAACAAAACTCACCAAATTTTAGTTCGAAACTTTTTTTTTTTAAAAAAAAAAAAAAAAAAAAAAAAAAAAGTTGTGGGGGCAGTTTGCCGCCCCCCTCCCGGAAATGACGCTACTGACTGCACTAGACACTATTTGCACGGGAAAACTGTTACATAGACGGAACCACGTACTGTGTATATGTAAACGACATCGTAACTACAAAATGGTGGAGTTCCCTGCTAAGTACATGAAATATTGACTGCATTTGCTATCTGATTATTTTCTGGCTTATCGAAGATTACAAAATATAAGAAGAAATAAACGCATCTTAAGGTGATTTTATGGCAAACTCCCGAAAATTTTAATCCGATAGATGGCGTAACTTGTCGCTGGCTCCAAAAATAGCCGTTTTTTGACGGTTTTCGGCACCTGCTTAATTTTTTGCTTGCTTTTTGAGCCGTAAACGGGCCAAATTGGTTCTATAATAAAGGCGAAACTATGCAAAGAAAAAATCAAGTGTGATTTGGAGTTGTATCAGCAAAGATTACAGGTACCGGCTTCACCTGTAATCTTTGCTGATATAACTCCAAATCACACTTGATTTTTTCTTTTCATAGTTTCGCCTTTATTTTAGAACCAATTTGGCCCGTTTATGGCTCAAAAAATCAAGCAAAAAATTAAGCAGGTGCTGACATTCCGATTTTTTGTCTATTATTCGTCTGTTCAGAGAAAACAGCCGAAAACCTTCAAAAAGCGGCTATTTTCGGAGCCAGCGAAAAGTAACGCCATCTATCGGATTAAAATTTTCGGGAGTTTGCCATTGAATCACCTTAACAAAACATTCAAATGTTCGTAAGTCCTGTTGATATTTTACGAAAACCCCATGGTTTGGTCTACGTAGTTGAAGTTGATAATAGTATGATAGTGTAGTTCGTGTTCTTTGAAATGGAGGGGATTTCCTGAGCAGCGTTGCCAATAGTGGACAGATTCGTGGACCATTTTGATGAGAATACTGCCGCAAGAGAGCGTGGACAGTCCACGCTCCCGCTTCCGATTCTATGGGACTCTATCCACGGTGTGGACCAGTGGCGTCGCTTGCCATCTGACAACAATGCAACTGCTCCATTTAAACTCATTAAACATATCGAATTTTCCTTGTGCACTGTGAACCCCCTGAATTCGATCTTTTACATGAGTTTAAATGGAAAGAATACACTGTTGCCAAATTGCACGCGACGCCACTGCGGTGTGTACTATTTCCAACACGAAAATATTCCTTATGGGCGATGAAACAACCTCTTTCTTATTCTCATCTAACAGGATACAAAAGAACAAATTGAATAGAGCTCTACGGAAGGGCGTATACGAACTGACTCCCGCGGTCAGAAAAAGTTGTAAACTGACTCCCGTCAAATAAGGATTAAAATCGTGAAGCTGGCAACACTGCGTGGATGTAAACCGACTCCCACTGTATAACCACAGCCAGGGACTTAGCCTGACGATTCAACTGTAGTCGCTGCGCGTGTTAGAGTAAGGCATGTAAACTGACTCCCGTTGTATAGCCACTCCCGGTGGCTCTGCGTCGCGTCGGCGATCTACTGTAGTCGCTGCGTATGCAGATTTGAGTATGCTAGTAGATAGTGTACGGCCTCACCATGCATCTTATCATGTGCTTTTTCGAACCAACATTTGAATGGACCAATATTTGAAGAGGAATAATAATGCTGTAAGTTGGAGTAAATTACAAGAAAAAGTGTTTTAATATATGTCCCTCAATGCTAATGCGAGATAGGTTTTTTCTTGTTTCGTTTTTGGATTACCGTGACTTTTTTGCGCGTTTCGATGTCAAAAAACCTTTTCTTCCAATTTTGCAAGTTTTTTCCCGGTCCAAGTAGTCGTACCGCTTATTAGAGTTCCCTTCCAAAAAAAGGAGGTGTACAAGCGGCGCACTCCGAAGAATCAAAAATTGCATCTCTGCAAATTGGAGGTGAAAACTGAAGTAATAGCTTGGAAGTGACGCTAATTGCGTGTATTGAATATCTCGCGTTAGCATTGAGGGACATATTTTAAAAACATTTTTTCTTGTAATTTACTCCAATTTACAGCATTATTATTCCTCTCTGGGGCCAACAAATGTTGGTCCGAAAAAGCACATGATAAGATGCATGGTGAGGCCGTACACTATCTACTAGCATACTCAAATCTGCATACGCAGCGACTACAGTTGAATCGTCGACTACAGTTGAATCGTCAGGCGAAGTCCCTGGCTGTGGTTATACAGTGGGAGTCGGTTTACATCTACGCGGTGTTGCCAGCTTCACGATTTTAATCCTTATTTGACGGGAGTCAGTTTACAACTTTTTCTGACCGCGGGAGTCAGTTTACAACCGCCCCTACGGAAGTGTCGGAAGTGCAAGACTGCGCAAGGCAGTGGCGGCTCGTGCACCGTGGCAACAACATGATCCCTTCTTTTAAAACCCTATGTAAAAAAATCTATCTTCAGGAGATACTGCAATTGCACCACCAAGATATCGATACTTTTTTATAGATTTAAATGGAAAAAAGCAAGGTTCCCAAAGTTGTACCCCTTTGCCGCCTTTGCTGTGCAAGGCAATAAATTTTTGGTGGATGGATATTGAATGTACTTACCAGAGATTACTAAGCCTAAGAGATATGGCATAACGATCCTAAAGTGTTGTTCGACTCCTACGAAGTATGCAATGTGGCGTACGCTGGTGACCGTAAACATTGTTACTACTGTTGTTGTTTGAAATGAGGTTTGACAGCAACGCCACTAACTAAATTAATAAGATTAAAAAAGTGTTTGGGAAGTTTAATGAGCTCTGAGTTCATTTTGAACGTGAATCTGAAATTTTAAGTCACTTTAATCATGCCATCGGCCATTAAATGACAAATATTTATATGCGACGGAGAATCTAACCTCATTTCCAACAACATGAATAACAACAATGTTTACGGTCACCAGCGTACTGCACGTTGTATCACGGCCATTCTGCAGGCGTTTTTTACGGAGCCCGGCCAACGGTTTTTTAACACGGCGGAGATAGGAAGTGCCATATCTCTTAGGCTTATTAATCTCTGGTACTTACACTCGTATACGTGTACTTTCATCCTTATGAGAACAAATTTGATCTTTCCACGTCACGTCAGCTCCCCCTTTCATTCAGCTAAAAAACAAAAAAAAATGGGGTATTTCGTGACATTGATCGTTCTGTCCCTGAACTCTTTAGATGCGAGCCACCGGAGCCACATTTCGGTATTTTATTAAATTTTAAGGCATATCGCATGTTGCGTTCTCACTGTAAAATACTTTGTCTAATTACAGTTTGAATTCATTCCATAAATGATTTGCATTACACCTCCAAGCCACAATAATGGTTGAATAGTATTAAAACTTCCTTGGTGGATATTCTTTAGGGTAGTATTAGGCATGATGAGAGCCAATTATTTTGTAATTATCATAATTTACTTAGTCGTAGTGAGCAGTGGCGTCGCGTGCCATCTTGCAAGAATGCAACTGCTCCATTTAAACTTTTTAAAATATATCAAATTTTTCCTTGTGCACTGTGCCCCCCCTGAATTCGATATTTTACATGAAATTAAATGGATAGAATACATTGTTGCCAAATTGCTCGCGGCGCCACTGGTAGTGAGCCAAGTATAAAAACAAAATGCCTTGAAAATCTCTGCGACATTGCAATACTTTCTCTATTTCTAACTTTGTTAGTAGTGAGAAAGTAAAAAAATGAGCGCTTGAACATGCATTCAGTAGAAATAAAAAACGTCAAGACTATACGCAGTTTCACGCATTAAAAATTTTTCATTAACTATTTGAACTTTTCTACATGACTTTACAGAATATTCAAGATTGGTTGGACGGGGCAGAAAAGGGAGCAATTTACTTCAGTCTGGGTGCAGCATGAAGAGTAAATCTTTACCTCCGTCAGTTCGAGAAAATTTCTTGAAATTTTTCCGAGAGCTGCCCCCTGGCTACCGAGTTCTCTGGAAGTGGGAGCTGGACGGAAAAAACCTGGGCAGTCCGATAATATCATGGCACAAAAGTGGATGCCACAGCTCAGTATCTTAGGTTCGTACTCTATGCATCCGTGACAGTGGCGCACCAAAGGGGGGGGGGGGTTTAGGGTTATAACCCCCCCCCCCAACCCTTTAAAAAAAAAAAAAAAAAAAAAAAAAAAAAAAGAGGGAGTGAGAGAGAGAAAGAGAGAGAGAGGGAAGAGAGAGAGAGAGAGAGGAGAGAGAGAGAGAGAGAGAGAGAGAGAGAGAGAGGGGATGGGGTTTCCCTTCACAAATAGAAGAAAGAAAAGAAAAAAAATCGTGATTAGCTAGGAAAGGGGGCTCACGGTGAACAAATTCCATATTATCCGCATTTGCTAAAGAGTCATTCACTATGGCGGGGGGGATAAAATCTAACCCCTCGGTGAACCCCCTCCGTGAATATTCCATGGCACCTTCAACCACATTTCACTTGACTTTTCTCCCTCCAATTATGAGTTGAGAGCAAAGATTTCATGCAGGCTAAATCGAAAATATATTTGAGAATTTCAATTTTACTGTACTGAAAGTACCGTAAAATTCAAACTGAAGGTCAGGAAAATTGAAAAAATTCCATACCCCCCAGAGTCTGGGGGGTATGGAATTTTCGGGGGGTCTGGGGCCCAGCCCCCCCGAGTTTGAGCCGTACCAACCCCCCCCCCCCCCCCCCAGGCAAATTTCTCGATCCGTGATATTTGTATTCGGCCGTTTCTCCATGAAGGATTGACTGACTCAGACTCCAATTGAGGCGTTTTCAGCTGGAATAATGGCCCTCCATTGACGTTCTTTTTAAGGAGAATACGTAAATCGATTTGTCATACCCTCAATTAATTATAGTCATCCCCAAAATTTCGTAAAAAAAAAAATATGAAGTTTTGAGGGCAGGAGAGCAATTTGAAGATAGCGAGTATTGGATCATTTACATTGTTAATGAAAAATTAAAACTGTTTTTCTCAAAAATTGATTTTTGCCGATGGGTCCTTACTCCTTATTCCAGACCGCCTCGATTGTTTTCCGACCTTCATAAATCTTAAATTCAAACGATCACCATAGCAAACGAACACAGTAGCAAGTAGCAGCTCGTCCTATTATTTGGCAACCTCCCCCCCCCCCCCTCCCCCCTCCCTCACAATTTGAACTTATGCAAAAGGCTCGATTTCTCAGGAATAGATCTGTTGCAAAATTTTGCTACAGGCTTATTAATAGTTGATTACGGGGTAGTACCCTGTAAAAATAACGATTAGCGCACTAAAAAATCACGAAATCCACTCCTAAACTCGCAAAACGCTTTTAAATGCGAGACCGTAATGGCGGCCGAGGCCGCGGTTTTCTTATGACAATTTTTCGCTTCTTCTTCTTCTTGTGTGGTGTTGCGAGAACACCTCGTGTAGGTAGCGCTGATTGAAAATAGGGAACCCCAATGAAAACCGCGGCCCCGCGGCCGCCATTACGGTCTCGCGTTTAAAAGCATTTTTTGAGTTTAGGAGTGGATTTCGTGATTATTTAGTGCGCTAATCGTTATTTTTTCAGGGTATTACCGGTATTACCCCGTAATTAACTATCGCTAAGCCTGTAGCAAAAGTTTGCAACAGCTCCATTCAGTGAATCCCTTGAACACCGATTATTTTATGTAGATATAAATGTAGATAATTCGTTGTTGCCTCATGGCACGAGCCAGCGTGCTGCCGAGCTGACGTCGACCAAACCAAAGACATAGACGCACTGGCGGTCTGGGGGGGGGGGTTGAAATTTTTTTTCGTTTTCGATTCATCAAAGGTTAAAGTTCGATTTTGAAGATGGAAGTAAATTCAACTTTAATATATGCGATGAATCGAAAACGAAAAAACCCTGTCATCTTCCAGATTGCACCAAAAAAATTAAAATTGCATGCCCTTTAGAACGATACACACAAAATAGGAGTTGCAATTGAAATTCTTTGAGATAGCCCTCTAGGAGCCCCCAGGGTAGGGTGATTTTTATTTTTTAGAATTCTGATTTTTTTTATTTTTGCGAACGCTCGATTTTTTATTCTTTGTAGTCTAAAAAATTGACCCATGTCAAGAATTTTGAAGAACTTATAATTGGACTAAAACTAACTATATGGACGGTCCTGAAGGACTGAAATTCTCATTATTTTTGGCATATTTGCAATTCTAAGGCCACAAAAATCCATTTTATGATATTTGCAAAATGCTTTCGCCGAGCTCCAGCCCGTTTGCGCAGCTTTACCGCCTTCACCGGTCGGTGATGCTGCGCAAACGTGGGGGGGAGTGCGGCGAAAGCATTTTACAAATATCATAAAATGGACTTTTGTGGCCTTAGAATTGCAGACATGCCAATAATAATGAAATTTTAGCCCTAATAGTCCAAATGTGGCTAATTTACACCATAATTGACTATTTAAACATCCGAAAATTCATATTTGATACTTACGCCCTTTACATGCGGTTGAGCGTCTATTTAGAAATAATTTTTTTTTTCAAAATTCTTAAGGGGAGTCGGACGAGGATTCCGGTCAAAATTTTTTAAAAAATTTTTTTTTCAGCTAATCTTGTTCCATATATCATCAGCTTTAATTTAAAACCAAGTTCACTTATTTCTGATAAGTAGTTCTCTTTAAGAATAATTTCATTAAAAAAAAAAAACAGAGTTAAGTGCATTATGCATTTAAAGTGTTTTTTCCGGAATTTTCAAATTGTGTTTTCGGGTTTTCCCCCAGTTTTGTTTTTTTTACACAAAAGGTACATTTTCTCAGGACCTACTCAACCGATTTTGAAAAAATTAGGCTTGTTTGATTCGTCTTTACGCTTTGCACTCGGGCTTTTTTCAAAAATTTTGTTTGGCTCAACTTTTATGAGCTTCACAGTGGCCAAAAATAATTAATTTTAGGAACTAAATTTTAAAAAAACATAACACTTACAAAATTCAATTTTTTTTTTAAAAAACCCCCTTTTTAAAGTGAGCAGGACAACAAGACAAATCAAACAAGCCAACGTTTTTGAAAATCGGTTGAATAGTTCCTGAGAAAATGTTCCTTAAACATTGATGGTTTAACACGGGCTGAGATAGGTCGTCCGACTCCCCTTAAATTTTTAAATCTTAAATTCTTCAAAAATTTAATTTTTTAGACTACAAAGAACAAAAAATCGATCGTTAGCAAAAAAATTTTGGACTTTTAAAAAAAAAGAATCACCATACCCCAGGGGGCTCGCCGGAACAATTTTGAGCGGCTGTAGTTCAGAGGCAAATGATTTCCCCCCAATCGCAGTTTGCGCCGTTGAAAAGGGAATAGAATCTAGCTCCGTTTTTTCGATTAACGTTTATGCTGGTCCATAGGAGCGCATTTTTTTTTCAATGTTAAAAAAATCATTATTTTAGAGTCTCAAAAATCGAAAAATCGCCATAACTTGGACAAAAAATCGTTGCAAACCCTACAACAATAGGCATGAAAATGATATTTTTTTATTCCCCTTTTTTCAAACAATCTCTCAATATCTTTATTTGTTGAAGGGTTATGACCCTTAATCGGTGTCAACTTTGAAGCTCGGCAACACCGCTTCCCGGGGGGGGGGGGGGGCGGGCGGCTACGAAAAGTCTAAGCCCAGATTCAGACGTCACACGAAGTGCTACGAACAACAACTGACAATTATTGTATACATTCGCGTGGGGGTCACAAAAACGACTTTTTGAATTAACCTCTCTTTCCCGGTGGCTAGCGGCCCCATCTGGGTCGTCCCAGGCCGCTAGAGGAAGAAAAGGGAAATAAAGGAGGGGAAAAAAAGAGAAGAGAAATGAGGAATAGGTAGAGAAAAAGATGGGCGACATCATGGAACAGACCAGGGGGGGTTTTCACGGAGGACCGGATCGTTTCGTTATCGTTTGCATTAAATCAAATGGGCTTGCTTCTGCGCAACTCGATCGCGCATGTGATCCCCTCCTCACCTCTTCCTACTTCAAACGATCGAGATTACGACAGCCTGCGACTCATCGCTTCTTTTCATCCGTTTCAATCGTTACGAGGAGCTCAAAACGATTCGATCAGTTGAGCCACCCATAAGGTTACATGTAAATGATAACGATAACGATACCGAAACGATCCGATCCTCCGTGATCACCCCCCAGCTTTTTTAGAGTCCCGGGGGTTTGTTTGGTCCGATCTGCAAAAGGTAAAAGAAGGATGAGAAAGGTCATGCATTGACCGCGTCATGTTGACGCACGGCTTTAGGTATCCGTGGATTCAAATACTTCTACCGGAAGAAACCCGCTCTTTGAACAAGAAATCGAGTCTCACTACCATGGGCGCGTCTTCATTTTTTAGGCGTGCGACGTAGTCGCTAGTTTTTAGGATAGACTAATACGATAAGGGTGCGTATAAATTGTTAACTATACTTTTCAACCCACAGCGGAATCAAATACCCCTCCTGCAACTTCCCGCAATTATATCGGGAAATCGTGTCTCACTTTTTAAAGGGGGAGCCTTCATTTTTTAAGGTAGACTAAAACGGTACAAGAGCGCACGAATATTTAACTACTTTGCAAGCCACAGATAACGATATCGGAATCAAATACTCCTCCTGCAACTTCCCACAAGTATATCGGGAGATCGTGTCTCACTTTTAAGGATGTGCCTTCATTTTTTTAAAGGGAGACTAAAACGGTACAAGTGCGTGCTAACAGTTGATTCTTTTCCAGCACCAAAGCTATCTGATTCAAATCAAAACTCCTTTCAAAAACTCCCGTAGTTATACCGGAAGGCAAACTATTATTAATGCAAGGCGGACTCCAAAGTTTTCAGGAAACGACCTATCATGGAGTGTCAACTGACCGAATAACCTGGCTCGAAGGTCAAGAACATAATGCCACCAAAAAGGTGGACGCAGGACTTGAGGCCAGGATTCAACCACCAAAATTTTTCTCGGTGGATAAGAAAAATGAAAATAACTTTTGAAATTAATTTCCTTTCAAAAGATGACAAAATATACGAGCAGACATTTTTTTTTTTTTTTTTTTTTTACCTCAAATTTTACTTCTAAGGCAGCAAAACTGTTCGCTCGAATTCCCTTCTCGAAAATATAAATCCGGCCCTGGTCGTGCACATTAAACCTGACCAGCAGGGTATGCAACCGTATACGATCATAACCGAATCACTTATAGCGGTAGACGGACTATTGGGCGAGGAGGGGTAAAACCGACCCTTTTGGGCGAGGAACACGAGGTCTTTTGGGCGAGCTAAAAAATAGGGGGTTTTGGGGGGGATCCAGCGAAAACAAGGGGCTTTTTGGGCGAAATAAAAATGCACAAAAATACGATTTTCATATTTACACACCATGATGCCAGATAGTCGAGTGTAAGAGGTAGGTCCGAAAAATTGGAAATCACTTAAACTTGTTATCACAGAAAAATAATAAAATATTGGGAAAAAACAATTAAACCTATTATTCAAAACAGCCACAGCCAAAAAACACAGCTGATCGTAATTGAGGAGGAATTTTAAAAATTATATGTAGAAAAAAACACTTAAACCTATTATCACAGCTGATCGTAATTGCGTAAAAAATGGAAAATTTTAAATTTTTTTTCCCTGATATAAAAAACGAAGTTCTTTCACGTATCGAAGGCGACTTTTAGATGTTTTTGAGCCTGCCTTGAACTGATTTCATGATGTTTCAGCCGCAGCCATCCGATCAGCACAACTGCTTTCCGTGGTTCATTCTCATTGTTGCGCAGGATGGAGTAAACTTTTGTAAAATTCACCTCGTAATCTTCGATATTATGCGTCCGATAAAGATTGTAGTCGCATTGCGGAGAAATGCGAGGTTGCCAAGCCTACAAATTGACCTCGCCTAAAAGACCCGTGGCATCTACCTTCATCTGTCTGTTCCCCCACATTTTCCTCGCCCAAAAGCCCTCCCTTTTTTTTTCCTGATTTTACCCCTTCGCCCAAAAAGGGGTTTCGCCCCTTATAGCATGACGGGTTGTCTACCTGGCTCTTGAGTCGAGTCGACATGACTCAGTCCCCTCGATTCACTACATTTATGTCTATAGTTGGCTGTAGGCTCCTCAACTGGAGGATAGGCCATGGAACCAGCATAAAAAAAAAATTTTGCTCTTCTAATTGATACTGTTTTACTTCATTAATCGAAATTCAAGTCTCGAGGGCATCCATATAAACTTTATCTTTATAATTGTCTGTTATGTGCAGCGCATCCGAAAGTCAAAGTATTCATAACGCAAGGCGGACTCCAAAGTTTTGAGGAGACGGTCCATTATGGAGTCCCAACGGTCGGAATACCCTGGTATAGTGATCAAGAACATAATGTCGCCAAAATGGTGGACGCAGGTATTGGAGCCAGAATTCGACCGATGGAATTATATTCGTATGAGAAAATAAAATCGACCCTCGAGGCAGTCCTTTACGATGGAAGGTAAAACCAAAAATAATTTTCAATCCAGGGTTTAGTATATACAAAATTAGTCCAGGCAATAATGGGGATCAATAAACGGCAAATGGCGGAACAAATTCCCCAAAAAAGGTTTTTTGGGCTTAATCGCTTCGTCTTGGTGTCAGTAATGACCACCTAAAAGTCCCCATGCCTAAGTGCTGTGCTAAATGGGGCAGTTGCAAGGGTCTGAAATGTTGTGGTTTTTATAAATAAAATGGTAGTTTTTGATGAGCTGAAAACAATGGTGCCTTTGGTTTTTTCCTAAGTGTCCCGGTTTTGGAGAGATACACGTGTAAAATTGTAAAAAATCGTGTGTGTAGTGACGTCACTACGCGGAATCCCCATTTAAAACAATGTATTTTGGGCCAAAATCTCATCTTCGGAGCAATGGGACTTACTTAGAAACCAAAGGCATCTTTGTCCTCAGCTCATCAAGTACTTTCATTTTCTTGATAAAGGCACAACATTTCAGACCCTTGCAACTGCCCCATTCAGGGGAGGGGGGGGGGGAAAAGGGGCCCCCAAAAACGATTTTTTTGATATAGATCAAAAACGATGCAAGATATCGAAAAAAATTGACATTATTATTTTCGCTTCTGAGGTAATTCTCAACAAGAAAAGGGTTTTCTGTGTTTTTACGCTCTGACAATGTCTAAGCTCTCGAAAACACGATTTAAGTTTTCGGCGATTTTCAGGGAAATTGATACCGCGTGGCAACGCTCATTTAACGCTGTGTTGTTTTTTAAAGATTTCGATCGCCTTACCGTAGCATCTTAAGTGCTCCGATTTTTATGAAATTTGGTGTCCGGAGGTGCTTTAGGTCGCTAATTTCATTTTTGGAGTCCAAATTTTCTGAAAACGTGATTCAGACAAGCTTTTTGAGCTTTTATCTAAAAAGCTGTATTTTATGATAAAAGCTCAAAAAGCTTGTCTGAATCACGTTTTCAGAAAATTTGGACTCCAAAAATGAAATTAGCGACCTAAAGCACCTCCGGACACCAAATTTCATAAAAATCGGAGCACTCAAGATGCTACGGTAATGCGATCGAAATAAATTTAAAAAAAACACAGCGTTAAATGAGCGTTGCCACGCGGTATCAATTTTCCTGAAAATCGCCGAAAACTTAAATCGTGTTTTTGAGAGCTTAGACGTCGTCAGAGCGTAAAAACACAGAGAACCTTTCTTATTGGGAATTATCTTAAAAGCGAAAAACAAATATTTTTTTTTCGATATCTTGCATCGTTTTGATTTACAAAAATATCGAAAACAATCGATTTTGGGGCCCTTTCCCCCCCCCCCGAATTTAGCACAGCACTTAGGCATGGGGACTCTTAGGTGGTCATTACTGACACCAAGACGAAGCGATTAAGCCCAAAAAACCTTTGAAGGGAATTTGTTCTTCTAATAATCCCCCATTGCCTGGACTAAATAGACTTGTAGCTTAAATTTTTAAAAAAATCAAAGGTCCGATTTTTCAAAACTCCATAAAGAAAAACATGAGTCATATAACATGAGGTTTAACAAGAGGTCTTACAAGTGACAACTGGCAGTCCTGCATAACAGCCACCCGTTATACATTTGACAGACGGATGACTGGAGGTCTTACCTTAAAATCGGCCCTTAATACTCAAACAGTGACGGCTCGTGCTGTCCCTGTTGATGTGCCATTGAATCACTGCAAAAATTATCGATTTCTTCTCAGGAATTCAGTGAATACCCCGAAGATCGATTTATTTGACGTAGTTTTAAAACAAAGACATTATAGAAGAAGACTGGCCCCTGCTATCTCTTTGCACGGAGGAAAAGTGAAGCCGGTCTTGGCACGGGCTGATGGGCAGGGCAATTCCCGCGTGGGGGTATGAACCAATTTAACATTAGCTTTATGGAGCTTTTCTCTTCAAATCTAGTTTAGTCAATCATTTCAGCGAATAACAATAACGAGTCACTATATGTTATAAAGTGTAGCGTAACATATACATTTAAACTGAAAAATTTTGGGTCAATTTAATTCGTCCGTTCCTTAATAATCGAAGTTGACGATCAGTCGGTCATTGTTATTTACTTTAGCACCCGTAAACCCATCTGCCGTACTTTCTATCGTTAATTTTAAGCGGATAAATTGACCGAAACTTGCGTTTTAAAGGGCGTCAATTTCAACTTTGGCATAAGCTGCATATCTTATCTGAGTACTTTTGAAAACTGAAAGTGATTAACATTCTTTTGAAACAGTTTTATGTCTCGGCTCCATAAGCCGCAATGTTAATTAATTTGGTTCATACCCCGAGCGGGGAAGCCCTGCCTATGACAGTAACCGGATTCAAATCTCGCCACTAGGGGGTAGTCTTCTTCTCTAATGTCTTTGTTTTAATAGGTGGATTGTATTTATATACCTGATTTCCTTAGTTTTAATCGGGGTTTGACGACTATGGCCATTTCAGAATAAAATTCCATCTTCAGGTCTTGAGTAGGAAAAAACATATCGAAAAATTAAAACTTAAATAATAAATAATAGAGCACGAATGTGTTCATTGTCACGAGAATAAAAAAAAAAAATAATAAATAATAAATCATGAATAATACACTTGTAACCGTTACGTGAAACCGTAACCGTAACCCTTGTAACCGTTATCGGAGCACCGCCACGGTTCTTTTTTCACGTAACGGTTACAAGTGCATTATTCATGATTTATTATTTATTTTTTTATTTTTATTCTCGTGACAATGAACACATTCGTGCTCTATTATTTATTATTTAAGTTTTAATTTTTCGATATGTGTTTTTCTACTCAAGACCTGAAGATGGAATCTTATTCTGAAATGGCTATAGTCGTCTAACCCGATTAAAAACTAAGGAAATCAGGTATATAAATACACCTGTATCTAATAAACCTGATCATGAAATTTACTCATTATTCGTCTTTTTTTTAAATGGAAAGATTCCGTAGTTGCCACTTTGCACGATCGGGATTTACACCAAAGATCTAGTGAATCAGGAAAATATATTATTTCCCATCATGAAGAGAAAACATTCAGTCAGTTGATATGAGCCGTCACTGGTCAGCAAGCCGATCATTTACTTCATCGTTAAACTGATCGTTAAGACTGTCTACGAGTGATGCTATTGGTCGAATATTGTAAAACTTAGCCGTTGCTATGGTAACCATCGTTATAGTGTCCGTTTTTTAAAGGTTACTCATGAATAGCCTTTGTAAAACGAGACTCTTAACGATGGTTACCATAGCAACAGCCAAGTTTTACAATTTTCGACCAATAGCATCACTCGTAGACAGTTTTTAAAGATCGGTTTTAAAGATAAAGTAAATGATCAGCCCGCTGAACTCAATTTACGTTTACTTACTAGTTACTTTACTTACATACCTTCTCAAGTCAAAACTGCTCTTAAATAGTTTTGGATCTTTTTATTCAGCTACACGAGAAAAATGGCGAGACTCTCCGCCATTTCGCGGGAATTCACATCGCAATCACACGACAAAGCTGTCTTTTGGATCGAGCACGTGGCAAAATTTGGTGGAGCCCCCCCTCTGAGACCCTCAACTGCCGATGCAACATTATTCGAATATTTTTGTTTCGATGTCATTACTGTGATCTTAGTTTTTATTTTGACTGTTTTATACTGCATTAGATTAGTAAGTAGAGTTCTTGGTAATCAGTGGCGTGATCTAAGAAAGAGCGAGGCTTTTTCGTTCCTCCAATACTTTTATACAGTTGGGACAGGCACTGTTTTGTTTTGCCTCCCAAATATTTCGATGAAAAAGAGGAAAGAAAAAAAGGGAGAGAGGAAATTCAAGAAAAGAAATTTGGAAAAGATGGAAAAACAGAAAAAAATTAAGAAAGACAGGAATATTTATAGAAACAAAGAAGGAAAGAAATGGGCAGATATAGCGCTAGTTTACCCTTAACTTAAAGTGCGCCTAACGTCATTCTAAATTGAAAAATGCCTCTTATGTTGAAGAAATGAAGAAAATATTCGTCAAGTCCAATAACTTTTGTAGAGGCAAGTTTTGTGGAAATTTTATGAGCTGCCTACATTTTACCCAAAATCTGTTAATACCAGGTCAGTCCAGTATAGCAAGTAGGTGGGGATAACGCGTTCCGTTGCACCCCGTCTCCCCGAGTTGCAGCAAATCTATCCCCCGAGTTGTAGCAAATCTATCTCCCGAGTTGCGTGGTTCACTTGGCGGAACCAACAGCTGTTATGCGGAATACGACGACGTCGACTGCACTCGCAACGCAGGGGAACCATGCTTGTTAGGTGACTATAAAATCAGCTTTGCAGATGGTAAAATATACTAGGTTTTTTTTCCGTGTACTTACGATGTACTTAGGAAGAGTTAAAATGTATAAGTATGTAAAGGCCTCCGTACACGCTCAAACGGGTTTGATCAAACTGTAAGATTGCCAACTTGACACTTCCAAAATTCAAACATAAACTTGAACATAACACCTAAAAACGGATTTTATTGGTTTCGTTATAACTGAAATTGATTATAGCAGATGACACGCCAGCTATCGGCAAATAACTCTCACAGCTCTCGACGTAGTTGTTTAACGATCGTCTACAACCAAGGTTATAGATTAAAGAGGTATGCTCATCCAGATCCAGATCCAACATGACCGACAAAAGCAGAAAACATTGTATACTCTTTCCAGAAAACATCGGGCTATTTTCTGCTTTTCTGGAGAGGGAAGCCCAATGTTTTCTGCAAAGAGTATACAATGTTTTCTGCTTTCGTCGGCCATCTTGGATATAGATTTTGAACTGCGCGCTACTGACTTCGTGGTGCGAAGTCAGATGAGCATACCTCTTTAATCTATAACCTTGGTCTACAACGACGGTTACAAGACTTTTCGTCCTGTTTTTTTTTGTCCACTTTTTTTTCGTCCATTCTTTTTCGTCCACGACATTTAAATTAGTCCTTGATAATTTGTCCTTTCAATTTTCCTCCCGTAGCACATTTGGTCCACTCATTATTTTTGTCCTCGACTGTAACGTCCATGAGTTTTTAGTCCAATTAATGTTGGGTCCAGAGTCCAAAAAAAACTATATTGGGTCCAAAAAAAAATATAGTCATAATACCAGATTCTAGTCATATTACCAGAATCACGACGATGTGTGAATAACGGAAAGTCAGTACTTTGACTGGAAAATTTTGGTGCCAATTCCAGGATTTGGTCGTTGAACAAGAATTTCCTAAAAATGTTCAAGAACTATGGTACAAACATTAGAATTCTAGAACTGTACTATCCCTTACACAGGTTCACACATTGCCACGCTTCTGGTAATCTGTTTTTATCAGCGTGGACAGAAAATGAGCTCAGAAAATTCCACATTTGGAAGAGCCTCTATTAGTTTTTGGTCAACTTTGTGTTAAATTGAAACTGTATTGAGAAACTACAGAGAAAATATAAAATAATATTACAACCGTCAGAGAACGATGAACTTCTCACCTCTAAAGAGCGTTCCAGAAGTGTAGCCACAACTAGACCGATAATCTTTGGAATTTTTTAACGTTATTTCTCTTATTACATTGTAAAAATAAATGGGAATGAATTCAAGCGTTGGTTTTTTATTTAGAAACACTTAAAAACTAAAAGGTCAAAATTGCAGGCAAACGGAGTGTCAGTTACTAGATAATCATTTGAAGAGTGTCTGCAAAAAATCTTGTCAATAACTTCAAAAATAAGGCTGAAAGTACCAAAAAGTAAAAATCGCATTTCGATACAAGAATCGATTTGCGATATTTTATATTTTGGTACTTTCAGCCTTATTTTTGAAGTTATTGACGAGATTTTTTGCAGAGACACTCTTCAAATGATTATCTAGTAACTGACATTCCGTTTTCTTAAAGATAAATTACTATCGGCCTGTAATTCGACTTCAATCGAACGGTAGCGCTCTGGTGGCAGAAATCGGCACTAAACGCTGAAGAATCACTTTAACATGATAGTTTTGCAGACACACTTCGAGACATTGAGGCATGCACCACTACGACCTTTAATCATTGACTGTGAAAAACAATAAAAAATAGCGCAACACAGCTTGGTAGTTCAAACTTCCGCTACTACATGTCTGTGAGGCCTCTTCATGACCAATTTAAAGCAAGATAGCTCATATCACCGTAGTTTATCAAGATGGTTATAGTATGGTGAACCTCTGTCAATCCAAAAAAGCCCGGCTCTCTGCGTAACGTAAAAACTTTTCAAAGCGTATCAAAAAGGATTGATGAGTATTTGGTTTGCAACAAGTCGTGAGTCTTTGCTAAACAATCGCTCACCGATCCACTGTGATGATTGATGAATTTTGGAAGCAGACAAAGCTACTCGCGTCGAAGCCCGTCTACCGTCTACCCCATACTTTAAATGCGTGAGCTCTGTTATAGTCTTCTATTCTTCGATAAAACGGTTCGCGGCAGAATTAAAAAAAAAAAAACAAAAATCAAGAATTTCAGGGTTCTTTTAACTATTCAAGGACTCTGTACGGGAATACAAAGACTTCCTACAAGGAAAAACGAAGCCACTTTCTCACCAATTTTCCAGACGTAGACAAAACACATGGTGATTCTAACTTAGGGGTGCACTACCGAAAGGAAAACAACAGTAGAAAAAAAAGAAAGAAAGAAAAAAGTTCTTGCTGTCAATCTTCCTCGCGACTTCGCAAACAAAACGACGCGACATTCCTCAGGCATTCAGACGAAATTAATAACAAAATGGGGTGCTGACGAGCTGAAGCCGCCCATTTTCAAGGATTTTCAAGTACATTCGACGACTTGGTCAAAATTCAAGGTTATTCAAGCATATGAAAAACGAAAAATATAATCAAGGATATTCAAGGACTTTTCAAGGCGCCACGAACCATGAATAACATACTTACTTTCACACGATATTTACTATTGATTTCATGCAATTCAAAGATAATCGTAGCTCCATAACTAGCTAAAGGAACTTCTTGAGTGATACCGAATTGCTCTCCACAATTCAACACAGTTGTGTCATGACCAGAGTAAACGGTTAAAAGACGTTCAAATCTTTCACCCATTTCCTTTGAATCTCGTTTCTTTATCATATTTGTCACCGGATCATGCATCAAACGGCCTGAAACAAAACCAGGAGAACTGAGCTTGCGAATAGAATAGTAAATTAAAAGAATCTTCTCCAACCCAATGTGAGTCCATGCCTCCATGGGCGGATACAGAAATTTGTCTTTATCTCTCTACGGCCGCGGCCGTTAAAAAAGGATAGCAGAGGCTTCCCTCACGTGACTAAGCCCCTTTCTCCGTCCTTTTCTTACACAAGTATTCAAATGGAAGAAGAGAGACGGAGGCATTACATGAGCCCACGATACTTATATTTAACACGTATGCTCGACTCGCTTCCCGCGTCATCTTCAGTGGCGCGCAGTTCAAAAAGCATTCCAACATGGCCGACAAAAGAAGAAAACATTGTATACGGGTCATTCCATTTTAAATCAACCAGAGCCTGTGCTGCCTAGTCATGGATTTTGGAAATATTTTGTGGGGTGATTGTAACTACTTTTAGTAGCTCAAAACGTATTTTTTCATATTTTTTTAGCTTACGGCCCCTGAGATATAGGCAACCGGAAATTCAAAAATTGCGATTTTAGGCTTATCTTTGAACGCGTGCCACAGCCTTAATTCTCAACAGAAAGATACGGTTGAGGTCTCATTTTGATGCATTTTGTGTCCTCTTTTCATTGCTTTAGGTTGTTTTTCATTAATTGAAGGTTTAGCAGGTTGCATACCTATTTGAACTTTGGTGACCCTATTGCAATTTTTCCGACCTTTGATAATTTTTTTAAATAGGATAGCGCCGGTAGAAAAAATTCATACTTTCCAAGCTTTAAGTACACTACTAAGAGTACCTGCTCAAAAAAAATTGGATCTCCTGAGCAATTTTTTCTAGTTGAAAAAATTGCTTAAAGTCGGCTGAAATTAAGAAAGACCCAACTTTGAGGTTAAAAAAGTCGATGTGGGGATTCATGAAAAAATCTTAAAAAAAACTAAAATCACCGTTTTTACGTCTACTTTCAATATCTGAAGTCGAAAGTTTGTGTATTTGATCGCTACAGTCGTTTTTTTTTTTTTTTTTTCAAAATTGGTAAAAATACAATTTGCTCGAACACACGCGATTGAGGCGAATAGAAGAGCCAACTCTTTGAGGTTTAAAAAACTCGCAAAATCTCTAAAATGATCGCTTTTTAAATCCTTTTTCAACGCCTGAAGTCGAACATTTTATTACTGAAGCGCTTCAGTTGAAATACAAGCTTGTAAAATTGGTAAAATTTCACGCGACGCCCCCATGCCCTGAACTGAGCTCAGATTGTCCGTGCTAATTGTGTTTTTAACCCTTTTACGAACTTGTTTTTTAACTGAAGCGCTTCAGTAATCAAATGTTCGACTTCAGGCGTTGAAAAAGGACTTAAAAGCGATCATTTTAGAGATTTGCGAGATTTTTAAACCTCAGAGAGTTGGCTCTTCTATTCGCTTCAAATCTCGCCGCTAGGGGCCAGTCTTCTTCTATAATGTCTTTGGTGGGAATCTAGCGAGAGTTCCGGTGATTCCATCAACCTTCAAATACATCGTCTGTAATATCTTGTTGATTTCGGCAGTTTAGGCGTGGAACCAGGCATAATTAAGACAAGAATTTGAGGAAGGAGAATTTAAAATCGCAAAATGCTTACATTAATTGCTTGATATAATAGCCGAAAGAGGTTCATTCAAAATCGGCATTTTTCGCCCACGGCTTGTTTTTGACGAAACTGTGGGGATCGATTGTGGTTACTATTAGTAGTGGATCCTGAAATTTTTGCGACCTAAAACCAATTTTTAGAGGGGGGGCGGGGGGTCAAAGTTGAAACCTTCAAACTCAAATATCTCGCTAACGAATAAAGTTTTTGAAATGAGGTTTGCGCGAAAAAACGCGAAATTAACTTTCCTTTCTTTTGAAAACCCACATGTTCCACAAAATTTTAAAAAAACACTTGCAATTTGCAATTTTTTTATTTTCAGGCTCAAAATTTTTTACAAATTTTGAAATTCTGAAAAAACGCATATAGACTCATTTCATGAAAGGGCAATCTTTTTCTACAGCCCATTTCCCGGGTTGTGCACGTGACACATAAGCATTTTCCACCATAAGTATTGCATTTCCCGCCCTCTACTTAAAACCACCAGACTTCTACTGAAAACTGATAGAATATCCTTCCGCAAACGTTTTAGTAAAAAATGTGTCCATTTGGAGTCGCACATATTTCTGTACGTGCATTCTAAGAAACAATAAAAATCTGGGAAATTTAAAAAAAAATGAGTTCAAAATAACACTTTTACTTCACCAAGTTGAATTGAGGGAATTTCCGAGAAGGCCCAAAAACAATGAGTGTGCTCCTTCTTTGAATTCTTCACGGCGAGAGATTGCAGATTTTCAGCTAAAGAGCAGACATCTAATTTTTTATGAACTCTTTTTTTCCTTATTTGCAGCACGTAAATTCTTAAAAAATCTTATAAAAAACCTGTAGAGTAAAATCAAATCGGTAGGGCGAAAATCTTGTTCAATAAGTCTAGTGGCTGTAAAAAAAAAAAAAAAAAAAAAAAAAAAAAAAAAAAAAAAAAAAATGGTTTAAAACTTCGACCCTGGGCATAGTTAAAAACCCGGGTAAAAAAGTCGATTCCGCCCATTTGAATACAAGTAAATTCAAACGTCCCGCTACAGCGTGGACCTCCAAAAAACCTATCCACAGTACCCTCTTATATTTAGGGACCCTAGAGCAGAGCAGATCTGATTGTGAGTAAAAAACAAAAAAAAACAAAACAAGCAGGGGAAAATTCCAACACGCAGGTGTTGGAAAAGCGTGCCACTAAAGTCTGAACAGATTTAATGCTTTTGCTAGCAATGATAATTAGACAGCATTCATCAGTAAGGAACCTAGTGACATGGAGCTGATCTCGAGAAAATTGAGTCCAAAGTTGAAGAGCTAGCATTTAAACAAAAAACTTGGAATTACTTACGTTTTGATTTCATTCAACTACCGTGTTATGTTTTTGCATTTCAACACCGGAAAAGTGGAATTTACTATGCAGGAAAGGTACTTAATTTTTAGCGTTTAAAGTGACTTGGTTCCTTCCTCTTTTTTTCGCATAGTCACGATTAACGAATCTCTAAGAGAAACCAAACGGCAGAGTTGGTTTACACTGGTATTATTTTCAAATCCGTTAAGTCCGTTCCCAATTCTAAAAAAGGAACCAAGTCGGAGTAGGTTCCTTACGTGACTCGGATTAAAACCTACGAGGGTCATTCAGAAAGTAAGATTCCCTATTTTTTTTCTCAACTTCTAATTAAGCTACAAAAAATTTAAACCCAGCATCGGAACCGTCATAAACTGGCAATTCCAACGCTTTTTTAAAAATTAAAATCGGACCAATAGTTTCGTCACAATCTTAGTTTTTGTGAACCCACCTTTTTGAATTTCCGTCCACTTCCAGCGATGATTTTTCCTGCAAAATTCAAAAAAACGAACCAAAACCTCGATAACGCCAGAAGCTTCCCATAAGCTTACATGTACCAAGACGAACCTAACACCCACTTTTTCAAAAGAAGCAGCATGGTATGAGTAGAGGCGGTATTGTATAGCAGAACTGTTCAAACTGTTATTCGACTCCTACGAAGTAGGCAAACTGGCATACGATCTGGTGGACCATTTTTGTAAACAATTCTGAAAGTAACCGAAGTGCGTTCGGCTGCCTGTAAATGACTTTTGATTAAAGTTTTAGTGGTTATTTTAGTGGTTAAATTTTTCCCTTGACATTTTCCATTTTGTCAACGTGTTTAAAAACTCAGAAAAGTGTGTGCCTTGAATTTATTTCCACTACAGCAGTTATAGCAATGTTTACGAAAAATGGTCCACCAGGAGGTACGCCGTATTGTATCACAGCCTACTTGAAGGCGTTTTTTTACGAGATGTCGATTAACGTTTTCTAACACGGCGGGGATAGGACTTGCCACATGTCTTTATCTTAGTAATCTTCTCTGGTTATAAGTCACGGGAGAAAAAGTTTAGCTCCTTTACCATCGCATATTAAAACTACATCTTGTATACGTATTCGCTCAAGCGCCTTCAATTTACAGTGTATACAACAAAGCGAGTATCTAAGTTTTATACGTTGTGTTATGCAAGGCGTCCTTTTTCACCGCGCTGCGTCAACTCTTTCAGACTCCGTATCTCGCTATAACGAAATAACAAAATAATATCTCGCTGTAACGAAAGTGTGCCTCCAGTCATAAAGTGAGAATATACTTTATGCTTCCAGTCATGGTTCAACCCTTCCGCTCGCCGTTTCCACTAGCTACTTTGAACCAGTGGCGGCTCGTGCTGTTTGGCAACACTGTTTTACTTCCATTCGATTCTATGTAAAACAATCGATTCGATAGTGAAGCAGCGCTTCACCGGCATTCGATTACTGCGCATAGATTCAAATGGAGGTAAAACAGTGTTGCCAAATAGCACGAGCCGCCTCTGCTTTGAACGATCATTTACTCGAATTCTCCCGGAAAATAAAAGCAATGCATTTGTTCGTAAAAGGAGATCAAGCCAGTGGCGTAACGACTGGGGAAGCAGGGGCTGTGGTGCTTTGGGACCCGAGCCGTAATTAGGGGGCCTTTTCATCAGACTTTTTTTTTTTTTCAAAAGTTTCAAAAAACACAATAGAAGAACCCAAAAGCGACAAAAGCGAAAAATTTACGATGGATTAATCAATTCTTCGTCGCCTGCTTAAAGTTTCTTAAGAATCGATTTACTTTATTGGTTGGATGAAGAAAACTCATGGTTACTACCTAATTGTGCGAGCAACCGTGAAAATTAAATGCAGTATTTCTATAATTTTTTATTATAATCGAATCTTGATTTAAAAAATTGCATGAAGCGAGTAAAGAGAAGGGGGCAAAAAACACAATTTTGATTTTGGCCTTCTTACACATAATTATGCGAAGACTGGAGTTTCAGCTGCAAAAAGTTAAAGTTAGCGTGCTCATGGCTGATTCAGGTCTCGAAATACCTTAAAATGATAAAATATTTTAAGAAGTTAGAGACACTGAAACTAGGAGAAAAAAAAGGAGGGGGGGGGAAACGCCGCGCCGCACATGATCGTACTCGTAGAAGAAAACAACGAAAAAAATCGACCACAAATAGTTCTCATAGCATGGCTGTAAAATACTCGAAAACTAGTGTAGGATTATAGGGGGGGGGGGGGGGGGGGCTCAGGAGAAATTTCGGTTCGGGGCCTCCACTTGTTTCGGTACGAGACTGGTTTTCATATCTTTTGCAGCTGAGGCTCATTCACTCATGCATGTAAACTCATGACTCTTATACCTGGGCAAAAAGGTGATGTGACCAAAATCCCCTTGAGACCCCCCCCCCCATCGATTCAGCTTGGCGATTGGAGTCAATCACCCTCGAAGGTTTTCATATCTTTTGCATCCGAAACTCTTTCACTCATGCATGTCAAGTCATGACTCTTAAACGTGGGCAAAAAGGTGATGTCACCAAAACCCCCCTTGTGACCCCTCTATCGATTCAGCTTGACGAATGGAGTCGATCGCCCTCAAGGGTTTTCATATCTTTTGTATCTGAAGCTCTTTCACGCATGCATGTCAACTCATGACTCTTAAACAAAAATGTGATGTCTTCAAACCCTCGCTTGTGACCCCTCAATCGATTCACCTTGGCGAATGGAGTCAACTGAATCAGTCTTAAGAAGGAGACAGACCCATACTCGCAAAACTTTAGGGAAACAGCAGCTTCAGCAATCACTAAAATTATCTTTCACTTGAGTCTTTCACTTTTCCCTTTGGGGGGAGGGGGGTTGCGGGCAGTCAAATATGGGGCGCCACTTTGAATCTCAAGGGGGGGGAGGGCGAAACATTATTATCTACACCACTGCACAAAGTGTAATTAAATTAATAATTGAATTTGACTCTGCCCACTTCCAATGACCATCGGAGAAGCAAAATACGAGTGATGATCATCGTCGGCCGTTGGTGGCTATCAAACGGCCTTTCGATGACAAAGCAAAATGCGACTGAAACACTTCTCATAAAACTCTCTTTACGGTCGTGAGTATCGGTCGGTATTCCGCCTATTGGTTCCGTTCTCAGTAAACAGCTTCTCAAAAGAGCAAATTCTTAAATGTTTGCCTTAGAAGATGAGTGAGTGAGAGGGGGTGGGGGAGAGGGTGGACTCAAGTGAGGGAGGAAAAAGCACACCGCACCGGGTGGAAACATTTTGGGCTCATCGGGTGATATTCCAACATTTCACTTTTCCCTTTCCCATTCTTTTCGACCATTCCCAGTCGGGTCCGGTCCGGTCCGGTTCAGCCCTTGGTGAAATCCTGGCAGGGCCCGGATGCAGACCGAAGAACGTAAATACAACTGTCAGCGTCTCGAATCGCCAGTGCAGTCCATGACTTCTGTGGGGTCTGCACGCACTCATTTTTTCTTCCTTTCTCGTCTTTTTTTTTAAGTTCCTTTAATTCCGTGTTTAGTGTTTTCGTATTTTCTTAAGTGTTTATTTTTACTTTAATTTAATCCGTATAAGAATTATAACTCCCCGCTAGATATTGAAAGCTTTCGAAAGATAAGTCTTAGCGCTTATTTCAAAAAAACGCGCAAATAAGACAATTTCTGGACTAGGCTAACGATAGTCTTGCGCCGAGTTATCATTTTTATACTGTATTTTTCATTTTGATCCAATCAGGGTCCATTAAAATAAATAATTTTTCAAAATTTTTTAATTATTCCAAGTGATGACCTGTGCTTGACTTCACTTGGTTCGAAGTTGTTCACCGAGTTAACCTTTGTAGCAGCTGAATTTGCACCTTGTCTTATTCGCCTCAGTGGGAACCAGATACGCGTATGACGTAAGATATGTTACATTTTGAACAAGTGTAAAATATACAGAGTCATGCGAGTATTCTTAGGTATCACGACTATATCAGCTTGGGGTCAGAGTATTCCTTCCGTGTGTCCAAGCTGAAATAAAAGCGCGGGGTCGGAATGTTCCGTCCGTGTGTCCACGCTCAAAAAACAGCCTAGGGTCGGAAATACTCTGTAAAATGCTCCTACCTGATGAAAAGGGCTCCAATTGCTAACTTTGTGACCTTTTTTCGCACCAAGTGAATTCACGTCGGGCTCATCAATATGCAACTTGATTTTTTATCGCTTTTTTATTGCCATTACAAATCGATTTTACCATGAAACAGAAGCTCGACGCTGTGCGATCTTCCGATGGCACGATCTAGAACTTTCGCAAGAATTTTGATACGCGTATTGGATTCGTGCTTTTCAGACGTATGTCGGTTGGCCTCGCGAAGTTTTGTAAGTGGACGACTGTGGATAGTGGCGCGAGAATGCTCGGTTGCTATCTAACGGTCCACCATGAGCATCGCAAGGGGGTTGATCGAGATACGCCTGCTTGTACCGACTTGTCGATATGCTCGCGAAAGTCGACCAGATATCTATATCATAGTCACATTCGCCCTCATGAGAAATCAGGAGTTTGTCAATGGTGCGCTTGCAATACGATATCATTTTCTTGCCAAGTTCTGTAGTGACCTGCGATCGGAACATCACATACGTCCTTTTGGGCGTCTCGATCATGATAACATCGATTGATAGGCACCAATTTGTTTTTTTACTCTTCAAAATTTGCTGCTTAAGATTCTCCCTCCCCGAACTCCTCCAAATTCCTGTTCGCTCGCAATCTCTCTCTCTCTCTCTCTCTCTCTCTCTCTCTCTCTCTCTCTCTCTCTCTCTCTCCTATCTCTTTCTTATTTTTAGTTTCTACTTTTGCTTGCTTTTCTGCTTTTTTTTATTTTTTTTTTCTGCTTTTGCTTGATTTTCTGTTTGTGCTTGCTTTTCTGTTTGTGCATGCTTTTCTGCTTTTTTTTTAATTTTTATTTTCTGCTTTCTTCATTTTTTATTTGCTTTTGCTGGTGTTGGTAATTGCTTAGCTACTAATCGCGTCTCACCGTTTTTGTTAGGGTCCCTGGGTCCGGTCCCACCCAAATACTCCTCCAGTTTTTTTTTTTTTTATTCGCTCGCAATCCGCGTCTCCCTCCGCACTTCCCTAGATCGCGTTTCGGACCGCGCTCCGATACGGACTCGTGTTCCGTAAGAGAGTATGGGAGGGGGTTTTTCCTCAACATGAGGCTTTCCCCCTCTGCTTAACAAATAATAAAAAAGGGACTCTGGTGCAGCAACCTCCACGTGGTGAGTCCTGGGTAGATTGAGGCTGAGAAAACTAGAAGGTACATTCTTCTATTACCTCGCCTTAATCGAGCTAAGAGCTGCACAATTTTCACGCAAACGCGCAATAATTTATTAATTTAATGGAAGGTCCACTGCTGGCATTTTTCAATAACATTCTTTGGATAAAAATAATTTTCATCTATCAAATGTTTCAATTGAAGTGAAGTAAATTCGTTAAATTGGGTGCATTAGACTTGGCTGTTGGTATGGCAGCCACAGTTACATTCTCCGGTTTTAAAAGCTATCCATGATTAGCCTTTATGTAACTATAACTTAGAGGAGTTTGAACTATGGTTATTATATCAACAGCCAGGTCTCACAGTGCTAGACCAATAACGTTACTCAAAATAGTATCAGTTTAACGTAGAAATAGAAAAATCAGCCGGCCGTAGGCTGATAATAAACGATCGGATCGTAATGCTTATCGAGTCGATGGTCGAGTAAGTGTTATCTTATGGTTGGCGCCATTTCAATAGGTTTCATTCCGATAGAAATAACCCTCCCATCTCTGCGGAAATTAGCAGATGACTCTTGAGCTATCGGAGAATTTCCATAGAGATGGGAGGGTTTCTATCGGAATGAAACCTATCGGAATGGCACCACCCATAAGGTAACACGCACTCGATCATCGACTCGATAAGCATTACGATACGATCGTTCATAAACTGTGCATTGCGTATTGCCTATACTGGTCAGAATATACAAGAATCAACACACGTTATACGTGTGCTGAATGGAAAACTGCTCATTACGTATTGCATACCCTGGCCAGAAATTACCACAGGCAACACACGTAATGAGTGTCTTTTGAATGATAAAATCATTCAGTTTTTGTACATAATACTGGGACCAAATAATGTTACGGCTTGACGGTCCTCCGAAAGACGTTGGATGGTGCGCACGTAAGTATGATTGCGTGTGGTTTATACCCCCGTAAGTGCTCACCGATCATCTGCGTGCAGGACCGTGAGGACGTAACATTATCTGGTCCCTATATATTACGTATTGCCTACCTTAGCCAGAATATACAAGAGGCAACACACGTAACAAGTGTGATGAATGATATACTGCACTGCGTATTGCCTACCTTCGCCAGAATATCGCTCGAATATAGTTCGTAAGAGGGTTGCAGGTCAGTAGGTCTGCAGTAATATGGACTACGGATAACATGTCCACTTATTTTGGTCCACTGAAGAAATGTGTACGTAAGTTTGAAATAATAAATTGAAGTAAGAAAATTGAGATGAAGTAAGAATGAGTGATCGTTGCATTGAAGTGAAGGAAGAAATTTTGTCCGTAGTCCATATTACTGTAGACTACTGACTGGAAAGTGGAAACCCGTAAAAGATGCATTGGATTTGTGGTCATTCCTCACCAAATCGACCAGAGTATGATGCTGCATACAGTCATAGATTTGGGAAATATTTAGCCCTCGACGATTTTTTTTTTTTTTTTTTTTTTTTTTTTTAAGCTAATGGCCCTTGAGATATAGGCAACCAAAAATTTAAAAATTGACTCTGTCGTAATGTCGGTCGACTCAGAAATTGCTCAGGATATTCACACTACCTGGCTGCAGCATAGGCACGCTGAATTCATTCTCGGAAATTCAACAAAGCAACAGACATAACCCTTCAGATGTCGTAGGATGTTGAATAGCGAGCACCCTCCTCTTCACTTCCCAGCCTATCCCCCTGAGTTTTCCTAATGTCACCGTGCGACATCAGAGAGGTGTTGATTGTTGTTTCATTAAATCCGCGAGAATTCAGCGAGTCTCAAATCTACCCTATGTATCTCAGCGTAGTGCACTGTCTATATTTGTTAAACATTTGTTTTAAAGGTTCTCAAACTTTAGATTTTTTTTTTTTTTTTTGGTGACAAATATATTTGAAATTGGTTTGAAATGAAAGTGCAACCGTTTTAGAGTGGCTATCTGGGCACAGACAGCGACAAGAACGTTACTTCTGGAAGGATTTGCACGATAAAGAAACTAATGCATTACAGAAGGAGGTAAAATTGTCTCACCTGGATACTTGTTTTAGAAGTCTGTATACAGATAGCCCCCTGTATACAGGGGGCCCCTTGAAACACCCTGAAACACCCTGTATATCACACTTCCTTACTCAGCTCACATTATAAAATGGACATTTCAAATGAATCCTTCGGCGAGCCCCTTTAATTAATCATGTAGGCAAAAACAAGTACCTTAGAGTCGGAATATTCATTTATACCCACTCGATTTTAATTGACCGCTCGATGATTTGATTTGACTTATTAACATTCAAAAAGGACTTTTGTGCTTATACAACGTAGGTAGGTGTCCTCGCCTGATTCCCAAAAATCTATGTCCAATTAGCCCAAAATTTGGTTTGTCTAACGAATAGACCCAGTGGCGGCTCGTGCAATGAGCGAACGACGGATTCTCTCCCTTTGAATCTACATAAAATAATCGATCTATCGGGCATTCGCCAAACCCATCAGAAATCGATACTTTTGCATAGGTTCAAATGGCAAAAAACATTGTCGCGAACACTATACACATGCCGCAGTCAAATCGCAATCGGCTTGAGATTTGTCTTGGCAAAGAGCAAGCCGCTTATTTACTATCAGAAAAAAATCTCAAGTGTAATGGTGGCGTGCAAAATAATTTAATCAAGATTTGATTTATCTCATTCTAAAGTTAATAACCTAACGATCGTACTGGTATCCACAGATTAAGTTTTTCTCAACTGGTTCTCTTCTTATGAACTTTTAAAGCGATTGAATACAGTGTTCAAGAACAGTTCATTTAAAACACCGTAGGTCAAGCACTAATCAAAATGAACCAAATCTGACGAAATCACCATTTTCGTCAGCTTATTAGCTTTCAAATGAGCTAAAGTAAATATCGATACAATTATTTAGTAGGTCACCATTACACTTGATCTGAATTTTTTCTGATAGTAAATAAGCGACTTCCTCTTTGCCTGAGCTTGCAATTCTCCTCTCAGAACTTTTGCAGAACTCGCAATTTTCTATGCTAAGAAAAAGTATTCATTGTATAGAGAAAGCTGCCATTAGATGGGGGACCCCCCCCCCCCCCCGTTGTGACCCGCTCACATTCGACAGCCATCATGGATGTCTCTTAACCCTCGAAAGATCAGGGACCAAATATTGTTAGGTCCCAAGCGTAACTTACGCACGGTCACATGACCGTGCGTAAGCTCTCTGATTGGTCTAAACCGCACGCAAGATGCACGCAATTCAATGCTCGGGACCTAACATTATTTGGTCCCAGGTAAGTTAAAAGAATGCAGCCATTCTTCCGTTTATTTAGGGAAGGTAGTTAACTGTTCGTACTCGGGGGAGTTGGAATTGCCTATACGATCAATTGAAGGCACCCGAACAAAACCTTATCTTGTAATGGCCCACGCCCACATCGAGAGTCGCGTTTATTCGGGATCGTGAGACTGGAACAATGTGAAATAGACTAGAGGAGAAAAACTATGAAACTCGGGCTTGGCCCATAAGAGGTTAAAACGCATTTCGTGGGTTCTCTCGAGTGGGTTTTGAGACTTTCAGATGCTTTCAATGTGATTTCCACGCGATTTTACACACAGATGGATTCTCCATTACTGTGTTGCTAAAGTTTGCCATAGACTCATTTCATGAAAGGGCAATCTTTTTCTACAGCCCATTTCCCGGGTTGTGCACGTGACACATAAGCGTTTTCCACCACAAGTATTGCATTTCCCGCCTTCTACTTAAAACCACCAGACTTCTATTGAAAACTGATAGAATATCCTATCCTTCCGCAAACGTTTTAGAAAAAAATGTGTCCATTTAGTCCAGGCAATAGAGACCGAAAAAGAACTTATGAAGGGAAGTTCTATAGAAGTTCTGTTTTATGTCGATTCCTATGTATTTTGGGTCGCTGAATCCGAATTTGATGTCGTCCACCAAAATTTCCTGGAGCTTTTTACGGAAATTACGGAAAACTGCAAAAATTTCAGGATTTTGGCGGTTTTTTTCATTTTAACTTGGTTATCATCGATAAAAATGAAAAAATACCCCTTTACAAAGTTAAAGAAGATGAAATTTCCTATAAAAATGATCCGCCTTTTATTTTTGTCACATCAAAATTGACGGAGCTGGAGCGCACGGAAAAAAGTCGCGGCGCGCGGATCAGCAACATTCCGCGTCTTACGGAACGGCCATATAGCGATTAGGCGCGCCGCGCGAGGGTGCATGCACTGGCGGTCGCTTCGCTTGCAATACTCCTTAACACCCCCCCACCCCCCACCCCGCAGGAGGGGGATGAACCACAATTATCATCCACCATAATCCTCCCCCCCCAAATGAAAACTCATATAATCAATGAATATCGATCTTTATAATCGTAGGAAAGTAGTCAAATTAACTATATATTTTATCTCATAGATTTACAACGACTTTACTTCATAATTATTGTGATTTGCTAAAAATAGTGTGTAGATTTGATACGGCAAATTTTGTCTACACAGTGAATCATACACAAACATGAGATCCTAACTCCGGCCACGCACATTATCGGGTCCCTTGGTTGAAACTTGGGGTTGTCGCCTCAGCGTCTATTTCAAGTGGCTAAACTATCGTAAAAGTAAAATGGTTCAAAAATCATAACTTGAGGCAAAACGCTGCAGGGTTTGCTTGAAGTCTCTTCTTATATTGTACTTGCAGTTTACTTTCAAATTGCCAATTTGGTTTTCGTTTTTCTCGATGTTCCTCTGATAATTTATCAAAATAAATCAGAATGTGATGCTTTCTTTTAGTACATTATTTTGAATTATTATTTTTGATATAGATATTTTATTGTTTGCCAGGTGGGGGATGTAAAATACTACGGTTTTTACTAGCGTAAACACGCTAGATAAGAATGCAACGCCAAAAGTGATGGAAAGGGAATGAAGTGTTGTTCTGGGCTGCAAATGAACATTAAGAGAAAATACAAAAACAACTTATTTCGTGGACAGTGAATCCATATATAACCGTACACCATCGCATCAATGTAAAAAAAAACTACATTTTGAAAGAAACAAAAACAAATACCAAGTTATCTTTTCTCTAGAACGTCAGCTTTTGTGTTTAAAAAGTGTTGCTTTTCGTGCGGGGATGAAGTGTCCAAGGCAATTTTGAGCGGCCATAAGGAAAAACCTCAAAATCGGTGAGTTTAAGCCTACAAAAACTTTACTTGCCTCCTGTAGAAGGAGCAAGTGTAGGCGATACGAAAAAAATGCCCCTCATGCCGCGGGAATTGCCAAATCTTCGCAAAAAATTTACTGTTTTCTCGACGAAAAAGAAAGTTAGTGCCAATTTTCTCTTTCAGAATTAATCGATCAAATCACAGGTAATTACACAACGTAAAAACTTTCAAAGCGCAATAATACTTACCAAATATGGCGATGATATATTTATTTATTTCTCCAGCTTGGAAGAAGTCTACCGTTGTTTCTTATTTAAATAATGGGCATAAAGTTCTCTCAGATTCTTTTTATCCCAAAAAAATTGTCAGATCAGCGGGGAAAACGAGAGCGCGCTTATTGTTGAAGAGACGGCGGCTATTATTTTAGAGGATATCCATTCTACAGTATTTATGACAAGCTGAAATATCCTATATGCAAGCGATCATTTTTTTTTTTTTCCAGAGCGCCGAATCTAATGTGACCAAGTGGCAAAAGTCTATTGATTTTTTTAGGAGAAAATTGCAACTAAGCATAAACAGGGTAATTTAGAGAAATGAGGGGGGATGCGCGACGTTTGCTCACTATTTAATTGCATCTACTCAGCCTAGGTCTTTTATTTCGTGGTTAGGCTTCATATATTTCTATACTTTTATTTTTAAGAATTCGCTCTCGTTGCCTGAGACCAGTGGCGTGGCGTGCGATTTTGCAACGTTGCAGTTTGTCCATTTAATCCCACGAAAAAGATCGAACTATTGAATGTTCGTTGAACACCCTCGCATTCGAATTTTTACATGAGTTTAAATGGGCACAAAACAACGTTGCCAAATTGCACGCTACTTCACTGATAGAGACTCTAGAATCTTCCGGCCTTTGCGCAACGGACCGATATCGGTTTACTTTGAACTTTCTGCAATTATGAACTCTCCACTAGGTGTTCAGGGTGATTAATTTTTTCAGTTCATATTCGATAACGCCAATCATAACTCTCAAAAAATCTATGGATAGCACACATTTCATGCAATATGGGAGGTAGGTATTCAATGTTTGAAACATATAACTGTAATGGTTCCTGACCAGTTTATTGACGGAATATAATAATAATGATATTATACTAATCGTACGATGCAATCAGTTCCTTTTGAAATAAAAAAAAAAAATATAATAAAATGAGCAAGTAATTACTGAAGGAACATGTAAATCAGTGGAAAGAAGCAACTTGACGAGAAAACATGAACAAATATTAATTAATGCACGGTAATTGTTTAAAGATCGATATCCAATTATTTTGTAAGTTTTCATTGGTGGGGGGGGGATAATGGTGGATAATAATTGGGGTTCATCCCCCTCCTGCGGGGTGGGGGGTGGGGGGTGTTAAGGAGTATTGCAAGCGAAGCGACCGCCAGTGCATGCATACCCTCACGCGGCGCGCCTAATCGCTATATGGCCGTTCCGTAAGACGCGTAATGTTGCTGATCCGCGCGCCGCGACTTTTTTCCGTGCGCTCCAGCTCCGTCAATTTTGATGTCACAAAAATAAAAGGCGGATCATTTTTATAGGAAATTTTATCTTCTTTAACTTTGTAACGAGGTATTTTTTCATTTTTATCGATGATAACCAAGTTAAAATGAAAAAACCGCAAAAATCCTGAAATTTTTGCAGTTTTCCGTAATTTCCGTAAAAAGCTCCAGGAAATTTTGGTGGACAACATCAAATTCGGATTCAGCGACCCAAAATACATAGGAATCGACACAAAACAGAACTTCTATAGAACTTTCCTTCATAAATCCTCTATTGCCTGGACTTTGGAGTCGCACATATTTCTGTACGTGCATTCTAAGAAACAATAAAAATTTGGGAAATTTAAAAAAAATTGAGTTCAAAATAACACTTTTACTTCACCAAGTTGAATTCTAGGAAATTTCCGAGACGGTCCAAATACAATGAGTGTGCTCCTTCTTTGAATTCTTCACGGCGAGAGATTGCAGATTTTCAGCTAAAGAGCACACATCTAATTTTTTATGAACTCTTTTTTTCCTTATTTGCTGCACGTAAATTCTTAAAAAAATCTTATCAAAAACCTGTAGAGTAAAATCAAATCGGTTGGGCGAAAATCTTGTTCAATAAGTCTAGTGGCAGTAAAAAGAGAAAAAAAAAAAAAAAAAAAAAAAAAAAAAAAAAAAAAAAAAAAAAAAAAAAAATTTGGGTTGAAAACTTCGACCCTGGGCATAGTTAAAAACCCGGGTAAAAAAGTCGATTCCGCCCCTTTGAATACAAGTAAATTCAAACGTCCCGCTACAGCGCGGACCTCCAGAAAACCTATCCACAGTACCCTCTTATATTTTGGGACCCTAGAGCAGAGCAGATCTGATTGTGAGTAAAAAAAACAACAAAAAACAAAACAAGCAGGGAAAATTCCAACACGTAGGTGTTGGAAAAGCGTGTCACTAAAGTCTGAACAGATTTAATGCTTTTGCTAGCAATAATAATTAGACAGCATTCATCAGTAAGGAACCTAGTGACATGGAGCTGATCTCGAGAAAATTGAGTCCAAAGTTGAAGAGCTAGCATTTAAACAAAAAACTTGGAATTACTTACGTTTTGATTTCATTCAACTACCGTGTTATGTTTTTGCATTTCCACACCAGAAAAGTGGAATTTACTATGCACGAAAGGTACTTAATTTTTAGCGTTTAAAGTGACTTGGTTCCTTTCTCTTTTTTTCGCATAATCACGAAAAACGAATCTCTAGGAGAAACCAAACGGCAGAGTTGGTTTACACTGTTGATTATTTTAAAATCCGTTAAGTCCGTTCCCAATTCTAAAAAAGGAACCAAGTCGGAGTAGGTTCCTTACGTGACTCGGATTAAAACCTAATCAGAAAAAGTAACCAAGGTCTCATTTTATTCCGTCATATGGACAATGACATCAATGAGGTTCACCAGCTCACTTTTATCTGGAATTTTGACGGGAAGTAGTTGTTATTAGAAGAGGCACTTGTTGCTTCGAGATTCAGTATGGCTAGCTCTATCAATCAAAAGATCAAATTCAATTTGATCAAAATGTCATTCGGTTCTTTTGTGACAAATGCTGTCCAATTGAGCTTGTTTGGTGAGAAATGATGAAAAAAATAAAACTAGATCAGGACAGATGCATCTAAGGAATGAGTCAAAGGAGTTGTTTTTTTGTGTTCGTTTTTTGTTTTTTGTTTTTTGTTTTTTGTTTTCGAAACTTTGGAGGGCAACTTTGACGTTGGCGCGCTGTATGAAAGTGTTGAGTAGCGCGCAATTCAAATCATTAGAGCTGATACATATGGTGACTGGGCGTGTGTACAGTAGTGTGCATACACGGATACACGCACAAACCTCACAGTTCGCGTATCTTGTGAATATAAGATTTTATTTCGCTGTTTTATGTGTCCGAAAATGGCCCCCTTTTGAGCTACACCCCCTCCCCCAAAGTTTTAAAAAATGAATGGTATTCTATCGCACAGTGGATTGGAAAATCCCGAACAAAATTTCATGATTAAAAAATTTAAAAATCAAGACCATGAACTACATTGAATACAACCGCGGAGAACCGGAGAAACGGGTTTGGACCCCCCCCCCCCTTCTTAAAAGAAAGTGGCTAAATTACGATTGATCAAACTTATAAGTTGGCTTATGTGATGTGTGATTGGTTTAGCGACGTCATAGTTTTCATCAGTCAAATTACAGTCATCGCTCTGGCCAAAGTTTGTTGAAACAAAGACATGGGGCTCTTGCAAACTTTTGCTGGAGGGGATTGAAGAGTTGTTTCTTGCATAAAAACCAGTAAAACTGACGATGAGTACACTAAAAAAAATCACTAAATTCACTCTCAGAATCGGGCTTAATGGCGGAGAGACGCAGGCATCATGGGAGATTCCTATCTAGTTTGAGAAATATCTCTGTGTTTCCGTAGAGAAAGTGACATAATAGACAGAAATCTCCCATGATACCTGATTTCAACCGCCATTACGATCTTGTCGTTACAGCAATTCTGTGAATTTATTACTGAATTTTAGACTTTTTTAGGGTGATTTTCGTGATTTACACTGGTCTTGGTTTGCATATAACATAGGAGCTGCCCCGGAAGAGCAGAGGGGACGTTTAGAGAGCCCAGAGACACAACGCACAGTGCAGCGACCCGTGGACAAAAGTCAAAAAACCGACCATCTTGTAGGGTTTTTTGGACTTTTCTAATGGAAAGGGGGGTAACCAATGGGTAAGTTTCCGGCATTGGTTTTCTTTAATTGCAAAATCAACGGCTGTGGCGACAATGGGAAGACAAGAGATCGACGCTTCGGCAGCATTTCATTTTCGCACACTTTTTGCTTGTGACTTCATTTTCGCACAGAAGTCGGATTCCATCTTCGCACACTTCAAAAAGTCCTGCTATTATCCCTACACAAAATGGCAACAATTCAACATAAATAAGAAATTAAATACAGTACGCACCATTTTAAACGTCTTCATCCTCTTCGTCATCATCATCAGCATCTCTGGTTGCATCCTGCGACGAAAATCTGATATTTTGTTTGTAGGAGAGTAGTTTTTTCTCTTCGCCTAATCTCTCGAAGGAACTGTAATAAGGTGATGTACTTGAAGTCGTAGTAGGCATTTGTAAGAGCAGCGATATTTTCTTCCAAGGTATCTTGGTCGTTTTTTTTTTTAAACTTCTCTCCTCGAAGAACCGATTTAATTTTCAGAGCAATGATGCATTGATTATCTGAAAAAGATTGCACGACTTGGTGGATTTTTGGATGGGGATAGTAGAATTCGGATTGAAGTTTACTATTAAAACTTTCAACCCCATTTGTCGTGGTAAATTGTGCATGAGTCAAAGGGCAAGTCCATAATGTAGGAGGGTACTTTGAAGTGGACATTATGAAATTTTTTTTCAACATAGTTTGCAAATTTGATGCAATCTACATGAGGTGGCGCTACAGACTTCAATGCTTGGAATGCAGGTTCCACATCGGCAGGATACAGGTTGGACCGTTGGAACGCTAGAAATCAGCTCATCTCATAATCAGAGACAACATTTTAAAAACGCAACAAACGAGAACAAATAATACGTTGCCAAACTGTGCAGTGTGCCAAGATGAAATGTGCGAAAATGAAAATCTGAAAAAGTGTGCGAAAATGAAATGTGCGAAGATGATATGCAGCCCGACGCTTCAGATTCGGCGACGCGCATTTGAGTTACGCAGTGGCGCTACCCTAGATGAGTCAGATCACGAAGTCAAAAGTCGGAATAACAACAACTATGGATCTCTCCACTTCTGATAAGTTATTTCTTCAAGAAAATAAGTTTGTTCGCTTATGTAATTGAAATAGTTCGCTTATTAAAGCTATTTTGGAAAAAAAGGTCAAATTTGCCGGTTTTTTTAATTATTCAAAATGTTTGGAGACGTGTATAAAAAATATAAAGAATTATAACGCCCCCATTTTCACATATTTTGTAGCCCAAACTATGAGGATTCAGAATATTTGTTCAGATTTTGCGCAAACTTGCGCATAATCTCACAGCGATAGTTTGAAATGTGCCGGTTTTACCATACTCCGTTAAAATCGTGTTTAACCTGAGCTCACAGTAATATTCATAATTCTTCTGAATTAGTTGGTATAGAGAGCAATAAGGGCTTGAGACCTTAATGAAACAATGAGTTGTGGTAACAAAGTCGTCTTGTATGATTCTATTGCTTAATAATCCCTCTTGTGATTCTCATTTCTTTAAATTGCGAAGTAAATGTTCTTAAATCAGAATAAAGAACTGATAGAAATAAGAGAAGAGGCAGAGTATTTTCGTCGAGACATCTTGGCTAGGTACCTATAATAAACAGCCTACTTGAGACTGAAATAATTAATGCTGCATTACAAAACTGAACTTAACGAGTAAATAAAGCAGAATGAACATCTTCAGGATTTAACGATGACACGCTATAATAATTAAGTCACGAATTTACAAGTATTATATTTTGGCAACTTAGAGGTATTTTTGCAATTGAAAAGGAGGATGCAAAATGGAAAGTATCTATAATATGTTTGACATTTTGATACTTTTAGCATAAATACGGATTAATCTAGGAGAGAATTATTTCACTCCACTGCCTGAGAAAAGGCCGTAAAAACCATTTAATTTCATTTGACAATGCATTGCCGCAATGGTGAAACTCAATAGGTGAAGGCTGATGTCGTGTGATTACAGTCGCCTCGCCCCATACATCTCCGTTCGCGCCTCAACACTCTCGCTACAATTGAATCAATATATATTTATTACATAATTTGTTTCAATATCTTTTGATGAAGACTAAAATTTACTTTCCTTAATAATTAGAGGAGTCGTTTACGCTTTGTTCACGTTTTTTCAATAACATATTTTTATCGTTGTTATCAAACTCATTTGGTGAGTTTTTTTTCTTTTTTTTTTTGAGCTCGTTGTTTTACTACCAAGCTCACATTATGTTTTATCTAATAAATAATGCAGCTGCATCCTCAACAAGGATATCTGATTTTTGATAACTAGTAGTATTTTATTTGTTGTCAGTCCGACAGAAAAAAAGAGAAAAAAAAGGAAAAAAGAAAAAGAAAAGGGAGTTGCAATTCACCAGTGATTTCCAGATTGAAGTGGCATGTACATTGGCAGGAGGTACAGTGAGATTTTTCTAGGCCCTATGATCATCCCTCTTTCGAGAAAAATAATGTATATACGTGTAGTATTTCATTGTCTTAGCCTAAATATATTTTTGATACCATTCCACCAATTCGTCAAGTAAACCGATAGAAAAAAGAGGTACGAGTATTTTACGATGACAGAAAAAGGCGTCAAAATAATGCTTGTAGATTCTTGGTGATTCTGCGGCCATCCTGCCTCCCTTCAAGATACCATTCAAAACTGTAACTTTCCCAGTGGTTAGCTTAATAAATTACCTACATTTTGCCCAAGTTTCAAGTCTTTATCTGCGTTCGTTAAAAAGTTATGACTTTTGTCCGTATCTCCCATAAGGTCAAAGCACTGTGCAACGGCAGTTAAAAGTTCGCGTTAAAAAGAGTTTTACTCGTAGGTCTAGTTCCAATTGAAAATAGCATAGGCGATGGCCCGGAGGAGCAGAGGAGACGTTCTGAGAACCATTTGCAATGTTGGCGTCTGGAAGCCATCGTATTATAACAGGTCTGCTCGTGCGTGTATTTTCCCTTTTAAAAAAAATCACTGTCGATGCCCCGGAAGAGCAGAGTGGAAGTTTTTAGAGACCTCCGCATGACCGTAACTATCATACAGGGCACTTGGGCTAATGCATCGGAGTCTTCCGGTGCAAGCTCCAGAGCATCGGAGTTGAAGACCGATGCACTGGAACTGGAGCTCCGGTGATTCCGATGCTGCACCATACAGCTTCGGTGCAACTCAAAAAGCTCCGGGTTATCGCACCGGTGCGGGTTTCAGTGAATAAAAAAACGCACCGTGGACCATGGGCACTGATTGTAAGTCAAAGCGATTTGGCTACATGCAAACGTTTGGTCCGTTTTTTTTTTTTTTTTTTTTTTTTTTTTTTTTTTTGTTCACCGGAATTCACACCGGTGCGATAATCCGGAGCTTTTGGAGCTGTACCGAAGCTGTCTGGTGCAGCATCAGAAGCTCCAGCTCCAGTGCATCGGTCTTCAACTCCGATGCACTGGAGCTTGCACCGGAGCAGCACCAGGTGCATTGCACCGCTACTAAAAGAAACACTTCGGTGCTGCGGCACCGGATCAAAAAAAAACATTAAGGTGCAGTAAAGCTGCACCGCTGCGCGCACCGGTGAATAAAAAAATGCACGAGATGAAGATTAAACCAGCTTGTGATTGGTGAATCGGTTTTAGATGATGCGGCCACTTGAACCGTCTTTCAACGACCAAGCACCGGTTCCGCTCTGACATGACATGACGGTTGCATCATGGGTAATTGTCTTACCTGAGTTTACAAATAGAAGGGACGCAGTGGCGGAGCACTCACTTTTTCGTTTATCGAACTGGTGGTTGGTAGTGAAATTTCAGTCTCGTGTTAACTGACTTAAACCTATGGATTAACCTTTCAGCTGATCTCAAGCGGAAACCTGTAAGTTCATTTTTGCATTAATTTGTCTTCATCCCCCAATTTATTTTTCTTTCGTCTTGCACCTTTTCTGGGTTGAAATAGAATCATATTACCTTTTGGTACTGTTGGTGTTTGGTACTTATGGAAACTACATTTCACCGAAATTAAAGAGGTCTTACTGAAAACTTAAAAACATTAGAAAAAAAAATTAAGAATTAAAAAATAAAATAAAAAATAAAGTACGAAAACCAAAAATCATGATTTAGGCGGCACTGCTGCTTACTTTCTCTATGGCAGTGAAGCCATACAGTTTTATTGACTAAATTTTAAAAAAAAAAAAAAAAAAAAAAAAAAATTGAAATTGTGATTAACATGAAAGTCACTTAGCTGACCAGTGAAATAAACTGAGCCTTGCCAGCTTGAGAAGACTCTCCCTACATAGCTATTAAAAACACGGCTAGAGACAAATAGGCCAGTCGTCAGGTACTTTAGAAAGGAAGTAATTGCTGGAAAGCTGGAAATTTTTTAAAGCGTTTCTTATGACCTCAGAAATCACCACCTAAGTTTGCACCATTTTTCCGACACGGCTAACGCCGCCATATTGGTTTTTCCAGCCAAAAATCGCTCTTTTTTCGGTTTTTCACTTGTATCTCGGCTAATAATGGTTTTTTGACCAAAATACCTCAGTATGAAAAGAAAGTTAACGGTATGTTCTATAAAAAAGGTTCTTACCAATTTTCTTCAAAGATAATTTTTCTCGGAGTTATGAGCGGTTCAAAAATCGGGTTTTCCGCAAAGTTTCCCAAATACCCGTTTTATCAGCGGCAGAGAGCTCAAAATTACCTCGTAATAACTGAGCTATGAGAAAAATCAATTTTTTGTCACTCTATCATAGTAATATAACTTCTCGGAGAAGAGAGAGGGGGATGCCAAGTTCGGGGGCCCTCCCCCCCTCCCAAATGTTAGGGGAAAATATAGCCCAAATAAGGGGCTAACCCAGAATGAATTCAACCAGAAGCTTTTATGGCTGGAAATTGTTTATTGGTACTATCTAAGTAACATGTAAAAAGTTCGAGAAAATCCGAGGACAGGAAGGGGGGTTTTGCCCCTCCCCCCCCGAATTAGAGGATTTATATACGTCTTTTCACACGGTTTTCCTCAATTTGCGTCCAAACAACTACTTTAACGCTAAAATTTGACCAACCAATGAATTTGACCAACCAATTTTAAAAAGGATTAAATTTCCTACCATATGAGTTAATCAGATCAAAATTTCATTCACTGAGCGGTCGGAAAATAGCTGACTTTCATTTCGCGGAAAATCGCAAATTCGTGGAAAAAAAACTCGTTTTTCTGAGATTTCTCGAGTAATTGAAAGTTCGCAGCAACTACTGTGGAATAATCGTATACTGGGCTTCAAATGAGTATTATGGAGGTCTATATTTGAGTATAGTGGAGGTGCGAAGGGGAGAGGACCCACCTCCCCCCTGACCCCACTCTTAATACAGACTAATTAGAGAGAAAATGCTCAATAAATCGGTGAAATAGTTCACTTGTCTCTCTTCATTTGCAACGCATCAAACATCGTGAACGTATTGTGTCGTCCTGTGTTTGACAGCGGACGACTATGAGAGAAGAGATTAAGGATTAAGAGGTCAATCCGTGAGTCTAGGTAGGTATTCTTTTCCCTTGGTGAACCATCCTCATGAGGTGGCATCCGGGTCGTTTGTGGTCATCCACTCCTGAATTTGAAAATAAGCTCGACAAGAGTGATATTAGACGAGTGATGTAGTTTCTTTAACATTAGACGTCCAGTGAAATGAGTAATACCTTTTTTAAGTTTGACGAAAGTCTATGTTGAGGCGACTTTTTCTTTAAAGAGATGAAAACAAAGAACCTCTACCTCTAGTGTGTCGTATATTTATTGCCTGCAGCAAATTGAAGAATCATCAATTTACTTGCATTTCCAATATCCGATTGGGGTTTTTTCGGGGCACAAAATACATCTGGTTGTTTTTGCAGCTCTTTGTTAGTCACAAGTAATAGAAAAACGGAAATTTTTCTATTCCAAAACTGTGTGATGTAGAGTCACAACCTGTGAAAGCATGGAGGATGCTTGCAAAGATTGGCTCCAATTTTACGTATATGTCATGTAGGTACCACGAATGGTGTTTTTTGACGTTGAATGTCATTTTTTAAGTGCAATCGAAAACTACTATCTAAGGATCTATGGAGCAATAACAAAAGTAGATCTGAATCTTCGCCAATTATACGATGGTATCATCCATGGAGCATGATTTGAAGCCTTCGTTGATAATGTCTACGTCCACGCCACCTTTAGCGTAAATGACACGGAAACCTACCATTGTTATAGTGCTTCACCGATCAGCCGAATGATTTGATTCTTACTTGTAGGATTTAGCAAAAAAATTGTCCTCCTTTCCAGTAAATGTCGTCTTTGGCGATAACTTTGATCAAAAGTGTGGATTTAGCTGTCATGCTTCGTTTTCGATCATGAGTGCACAGACGGTTGAAGTATCTACATCGTATCCGTCAAACATAACTGTCGCTTCTCCATACTTAGACTTCGTACAATATATGTTTGATTCAGATATAACCATAATTGATTACCAAGAATTCATGGACTCTATGTTCCCCTTGGGGGAAGAGGGTGTCGGTAGTTCATCCAAAAAAACGTAAAGTCCAAAAATGAACAAGACGTTTTTTGCCGAGAAACAATTGAACTATTTCACCGATTTATTGAGCATTTTCTCTCTAATTAGTCTGTATTAAGAGTGGGGTCAGGGGGGAGGTGGGTCCCCTCCCCTTCGCACCTCCACTATACTCAAATATAGACCTCCATAATACTCATTTGAAGCCCAGTATACGATTATTCCACAGTAGTTGCTGCGAACTTTCAATTACTCGAGAAATCTCAGAAAAACGAGTTTTTTTTCCACGAATTTGCGATTTTCCGCGAAATGAAAGTCAGCTATTTTCCGACCGCTCAGTGAATGAAATTTTGATCTGATTAACTCATATGGTAGGAAATTTAATCCTTTTTAAAATTGGTTGATCAAATTCATTGGTTGGTCAAATTTTAGCGTTAAAGTAGTTGTTTGGACGCAAATTGAGGAAAACCGTGTGAAAAGACGTATATAAATCCTCTAATTCGGGGGGGGGGGAGGGGCAAAACCCCCCTTCCTGTCCTCGGATTTTCTCGAACTTTTTACATGTTACTTAGATAGTACCAATAAACAATTTCCAGCCATAAAAGCTTCTGGTTGAATTCATTCTGGGTTAGCCCCTTATTTGGGCTATATTTTCCCCTAACATTTGGGAGGGGGGGGGAGGGCCCCCGAACTTGGCATCCCCCTCTCTCTTCTCCGAGAAGTTATATTACTATGATAGAGTGACAAAAAATTGATTTTTCTCATAGCTCAGTTATTACGAGGTAATTTTGAGCTCTCTGCCGCTGATAAAACGGGTATTTGGGAAACTTTGCGGAAAACCCGATTTTTGAACCGCTCATAACTCCGAGAAAAATTATCTTTGAAGAAAATTGGTAAGAACCTTTTTTATAGAACATACCGTTAACTTTCTTTTCATACTGAGGTATTTTGGTCAAAAAACCATTATTAGCCGAGATACAAGTGAAAAACCGAAAAAAGAGCGATTTTTGGCTGGAAAAACCAATATGGCGGCGTTAGCCGTGTCGGAAAAATGGTGCAAACTTAGGTGGTGATTCCTGAGGTCATAAGAAACGCTTTAAAAAAATTTCCAGCTTTCCAGCAATTACTTCCTTTCTTTGCCTTTTTTGACGACGCGACGACTGGCCTAAAAAGGTTTACCTTCGAAACAAAATTTCATTTTGAGGTATGGTATAGACACAGTTTTGCTTCAATTTTTTTAGAGCCTACATTAAAAGCATTGTATGTGTATTATTTACAGACAATTTTTTTTTTTTTTTTTTTTTTTTTTTTTTTTTTTTTTTTTTTTTTTTTTTTTTTTTATATAAATACATAAAGGTTGTGCTAACCACAGCAATCTCGAAAGTCCTAGTACGGCTAAACAGTTTTGAGATCATTTTCATGTTTGAAGTTTTTAAATGATCGAATTATTTCTGAACGGTGCAAGCACGATTTTTTTTTTTTTTTTTTTTAAATAATCTTGATGAATTTTAGATTTTCTTTGAAGTTTGATACTACACCACCAGTGGCGTAGCGTGCAGTTCGGCAACGTTTCAGTTCGTCCAAGATTGAACCCATTAAAAATATCGACCTATTAAGTGTTCGGTGACCACCTTCGTATTCGTAATTCGATATTTTGCTTGAGTCCATTTAAGGACTTAATGCATTGTTCCCAAATTGCACACTACGCCACTGGACACAACTATGCTTTCAATCGCTTGCCGCTAAAAATTTCCCGATTCAACAGCAATTTTTATTCCAAAATATTTTTTTTTTTTCGATTTCATTGTAGGATTTGTTTTTGCTTCGTACGGTTGATTTCTAAATGGATTTAATTTGGATTTTCATTCTTCATTTTCTTCGCGCATACGCAAATCAGTGGCGTATAGCGTGCAATTTGGCAACATTACAATTTGTCCATTTAAACACATGAAAAAGATCGGACTATTGGGTGTTCAGTGAACACCTTCGCTCAATACAACGTCGCAAAACTGCACGCTTCGCCACTGATACATACTTTCACTCTTAAATAGTCTTTATTTCCTCTTCTTTGCAATTAATTTTGGTGAAGCTCTCTACACAGTGGCGTAGCCTGCAATTTGGCAACGTTGTATTGAGTCCATTTAAACCAGAGATTACTAAGCTAAAGAGATATGGCAAGTCCTATCCCCGCCATGTTAGAAAACCGTTAATCGACAATCGTGAAAAACGCCTTCAAATAGGCCGTGATACAATACGGCGTACCACCTGGTGGACCATTTTTCGTAAACATTGCTATTACTGCTGTTAGTGGAAATAAATTCTAGGCACGCACTTTTCTGAATTTTTTTGCTTTCCAAACACGTTGATAAGATGGAAAATGTCAAGGGAAAAATTTAACCACCAAAATAACCACTAAAACTTTAGTCAAAAGTCATTTACTGCCAGCCGAACGCACTTCGGTTACTTTCAGAATTGTTTACAAAAATGGTCCACCAGATCGTATGCCAGTTTGCTTACTTCGTAGGAGTCGATTAACAGTTTTGAGCAGTTCTGCCATATCTCTTTAGCTTAGTTATCTCTGATTTAAACCCATGTAAAACGTGGAATGCGAAGGTGTTCACGGAACTCCCGAAAGCTCGATCTTTTCCATGGGTTCAAATGGATGAACTGCAATGTTGCCAAATTGCACGCTACGCCACTTTCCTTTTTTTTCCTTTACGGACAAAATTTGGCTAGGAAGGATTTTCAAAAATGAGACGAATCATACTGATTGTATTATTCTATGGTTCGACCGTTGCCAAATTGCATCCCTTCATTTAAAATCATTAAATGTATCGAATCTGTCGGGTGCACAGAGCACTTCCTGGACTCGATCTTTTAAGTGGGTTTAAATGACAAATTACAGTGTTGCAGGATTTCACGCCACGCAATCCGCGTAGATTGACTTGATTGGTGGCGTAATCCTGCGGACGTCACGTCAGCACTATAGCTATTCATTTTTTGTCGACCAATCGCAGGTCTCAGTTTGAGATCAGATGTCATTGGGGGCGTACTTACTGCATGCGGAATGATATAAATGACGCAGCTGCGAAGGAATCGGTTTAGTGTCTTGAGTGCAGCGCATCAGTCATCAACTTCGGCTGCGGTGACAAACTAAGAGTAAGTTTTAAACACTGTCAGGTAATTCGTTGCAGTGGTTAATTTTATTTTATGTTTGAAATTATGTTCATTTTCTACAGTTGCCGCGTTAGTGAAGATGAAAGTTGGATTTTTTTTTTTTTTTTTTTTTTTTTTTTTTTTTTTTTTTTTTTTTTTTTTCTCCCTCCCCCGTTTCTTATCATCTTCATTATCCTTCATTATTTTCCAACAGCTGTATACGTGTATCGTCAAGTATAATCAATTCCTAATCTTTTGGTTATTTTGTTTTTCTGTTTTATGTGCAGTGTCAGTGTGGTTACAAGCGATCACTTTCGGATTTCACTCGAGACACCGTTCGATTCTGCCAAGGAAGAAACAAAATTGCCCAGGACCTCAGCTAAGCCAAAGCTTGGATCGCACTGGTTCGGGCGGGTCACACGATCTCCGTTTTAATCAATTAGATCTATTAGATCAGTTACAATGCTCGATTTTAAGTGCTAAGCTGCGTAGCTCGGCTTATAGTAATGTATTAGCAATATAGCTGATTCCGTAACGTGTCTAGATTTAGCAGAATGACCCGATTTGCAGGAGCTCAATTAACATTAAATCCAACCCCTTCATTCATACGAAGTTCGCCCATATCCCACTCACAGCGCCCTGGAAGCATTAGTGGATCAAGCGTTCTAAAGTTTGCCTATATCCCACCCACATAGTGGTCAAGCACTTTAGTATTTGCCCATATCCCACTCACAGCGCCCTGGAAGCATTAGTGGATCAAGCGTTCCAAAGTTTGCCCATATCCCACCCACTTAGTGGTCAAGCACTTTGGAATTTGCCCATATCCCACTCACAGCGCTGACAGGGCCATAGTGGATCAAGCGTTCTAAAGTTTGCCTATATCCCACCCACATAGTGGTCAAGCACTTTAGTATTTGCCCATATCCCACTCACGGCGCCGAAAGGGCCATAGTGGATCAAGCGCTTCCCAGAATGGAGGGGGAGCACACAGCATTGCCTAGTTTATAATAGCGGATCTGTGAACCTTAGCACGCGCCACTGCGGTCAGGCCAAAGTTTGAATTCTAAACTTGATTCGATTTTATTCTACCAAGGAAGATACAGAATTACCCGGGATCTACGTCAAGCTAAGTCAATTTTTTTTTTTTTTTTTTTTTTTTTTTTTTTTTTTTAAATCTTCTCTTTAAATAATAATTAGTAGTTAAAATAATTAATTTAATTAATTCCTTAATTTTTTAATGAATTTGATTTCAATTATTTTTTAATTTTTTAACTCTAAAATTAATTCAATTCATTCAATTGCTTAATTCATTCATTCATTTACTTTTTAATGAATTTAATTTAATTAATTGTTGCTCTTTTTCAAAGTAAGCCAGTCGATGAATTTCCAAAGCAAGCTCGAACCAAAAGTATCTTGAAATGCGTGAATACAAATGGGTGCTCAAAGGGAGAGTCATTCGGGGATATAAGTTCATTCACTGCAAACTTCAACCAGGACGATAAGCGAACTATGCTTGTACATAAGCACGTCCCTGGACCGTTCCTGGAGTTTGGCCGAGCGTGTCGCTCTCGGGCTTTGGTTTCCGCGTAAACAGATTCGTTTCGGATCTTGAAGTGGACTCAAAACCGGGCATTTTCTCTGACAATGCTAAGTGACAAGTAGTTCCTAGTGCTCTTTGGAAATCGGTTGATCAGCGAGCTCTAAAGCAAGCTCGGACCGAAAGTATCTTGCTATGCGAGAACAAAAACGAGTGAAAAACGGCGCTCAATGGTCAGGCTTTCTCTATACGCAACCAGTTTACGCAGTGCCGTAGTCTCGTAAGTCGACCCCTGGACAGTACTTGGTATGGCTTCCGACTTGGCCCTTTTGTTCGCTCAGGCTGTGGCTGGCTCCCCGTAAAAGCCCATTCGTCGGATCTTTAAAACGCGGAAATCAACCATGGCCAGCTTTCATCGGATATCGCCTGATCAGTGAAATCCTAAGCTCTCTTGATACAAGTATAGTTCGTAGAATGTTCGGAAACTCATTGGCGTTACTTTATATACAAACTTTTCACTTTTTTTTCAAACTTTTTTCTTTTCTTTTTTCTTTTTTCATATACTTGACTTAATTTTTTTTTTTTTTTGTCTTTTCTTCTTTTTGTTTCAGGTGACTGCAGGAAGTTGGGAGAACGAGCCAGGAGCGGAACAGGCCTCTGTGTGTGTGTGTGAGAGAGTGTGTGTGTGTGTGAGAGAGTGTGTGTGTGTGTGAGAGAGTGTGTGATTGTGTGTGTACTAATCGCGTTTCACCGTTAATCTTCGTTCCCTCCCAAAGACTCCTCCACTTTCTTTTTTTATTCGCTCGCAATCCGCGTCTCCCTCCGCACTTCCCTAGATCGCGTATTCGGACCGCGTTCCGATACGGACCCGGGTTCCGTAAGTGAGCATAGAAGTATACGTATGGGAGGGGTTTTTTCCACAACTCAATTTTCCCCTTTGCTTAACAAAAAAAAAAAGGGACTCTGGTGTAGCAACCTCCACGTGGTGAGTCCTGGGTAGATTGAGGCTGATAAAACTAGAAGGTAAATTATTCTATTAGTTAGCCTTAATCGAGCTAAGAGCTGCACACCATACCTGTTAAAACATATATTCCTAATATGTTTTGATTTTTGTTCACAGAGACCAAATAAATTCCGAATCCGAGGTCCAAATTCTTCACATATCATTTATCAACATTGAGCTGAATATTTGTTCAGATTTTGCGCAAACTTGCGCATAATCTCACAGCGATAGTTTGAAATGTGCCGGTTTTACCATACTCCGTTAAAATCGTGTTTAACCTGAGCTCACAGTAATATTCATAATTCTTCTGAATTAGTTGGTATAGAGAGCAATAAGGGCTTGAGACCTTAATGAAACAATGAGTTGTGGTAACAAAGTCGTCTTGTATGATTCTATTGCTTAATAATCCCTCTTGTGATTCTCATTTCTTTAAATTGCGAAGTAAATGTTCTTAAATCAGAATAAAGAACTGATAGAAATAAGAGAAGAGGCAGAGTATTTTCGTCGAGACATCTTGGCTAGGTACCTATAATAAACAGCCTACTTGAGACTGAAATAATTAATGCTGCATTACAAAACTGAACTTAACGAGTAAATAAAGCAGAATGAACATCTTCAGGATTTAACGATGACACGCTATAATAATTAAGTCACGAATTTACAAGTATTATATTTTGGCAACTTAGAGGTATTTTTGCAATTGAAAAGGAGGATGCAAAATGGAAAGTATCTATAATATGTTTGACATTTTGATACTTTTAGCATAAATACGGATTAATCTAGGAGAGAATTATTTCACTCCACTGCCTGAGAAAAGGCCGTAAAAACCATTTAATTTCATTTGACAATGCATTGCCGCAATGGTGAAACTCAATAGGTGAAGGCTGATGTCGTGTGATTACAGTCGCCTCGCCCCATACATCTCCGTTCGCGCCTCAACACTCTCGCTACAATTGAATCAATATATATTTATTACATAATTTGTTTCAATATCTTTTGATGAAGACTAAAATTTACTTTCCTTAATAATTAGAGGAGTCGTTTACGCTTTGTTCACGTTTTTTCAATAACATATTTTTATCGTTGTTATCAAACTCATTTGGTGAGTTTTTTTTCTCTTTTTTTTTGAGCTCGTTGTTTTACTACCAAGCTCACATTATGTTTTATCTAATAAATAATGCAGCTGCATCCTCAACAAGGATATCTGATTTTTGATAACTAGTAGTATTTTTATTTGTTGTCAGTCCGACAGAAAAAAAGAGAAAAAAAAGGAAAAAAGAAAAAGAAAAGGGAGTTGCAATTCACCAGTGATTTCCAGATTGAAGTGGCATGTACATTGGCAGGAGGTACAGTGAGATTTTTCTAGGCCCTATGATCATCCCTCTTTCGAGAAAAATAATGTATATACGTGTAGTATTTCATTGTCTTAGCCTAAATATATTTTTGATACCATTCCACCAATTCGTCAAGTAAACCGATAGAAAAAAGAGGTACGAGTATTTTACGATGACAGAAAAAGGCGTCAAAATAATGCTTGTAGATTCTTGGTGATTCTGCGGCCATCCTGCCTCCCTTCAAGATACCATTCAAAACTGTAACTTTCCCAGTGGTTAGCTTAATAAATTACCTACATTTTGCCCAAGTTTCAAGTCTTTATCTGCGTTCGTTAAAAAGTTATGACTTTTGTCCGTATCTCCCATAAGGTCAAAGCACTGTGCAACGGCAGTTAAAAGTTCGCGTTAAAAAGAGTTTTACTCGTAGGTCTAGTTCCAATTGAAAATAGCATAGGCGATGGCCCGGAGGAGCAGAGGAGACGTTCTGAGAACCATTTGCAATGTTGGCGTCTGGAAGCCATCGTATTATAACAGGTCTGCTCGTGCGTGTATTTTCCCTTTTAAAAAAAATCACTGTCGATGCCCCGGAAGAGCAGAGTGGAAGTTTTTAGAGACCTCCGCATGACCGTAACTATCATACAGGGCACTTGGGCTAATGCATCGGAGTCTTCCGGTGCAAGCTCCAGAGCATCGGAGTTGAAGACCGATGCACTGGAACTGGAGCTCCGGTGATTCCGATGCTGCACCATACAGCTTCGGTGCAACTCAAAAAGCTCCGGGTTATCGCACCGGTGCGGGTTTCAGTGAATAAAAAAACGCACCGTGGACCATGGGCACTGATTGTAAGTCAAAGCGATTTGGCTACATGCAAACGTTTGGTCCTTTTTTTTTTTTTTTTTTTTTTTTTTTTTTTTTTTTTTTGTTCACCGGAATTCACACCGGTGCGATAATCCGGAGCTTTTGGAGCTGTACCGAAGCTGTCTGGTGCAGCATCAGAAGCTCCAGCTCCAGTGCATCGGTCTTCAACTCCGATGCACTGGAGCTTGCACCGGAGCAGCACCAGGTGCATTGCACCGCTACTAAAAGAAACACTTCGGTGCTGCGGCACCGGATCAAAAAAAAACATTAAGGTGCAGTAAAGCTGCACCGCTGCGCGCACCGGTGAATAAAAAAATGCACGAGATGAAGATTAAACCAGCTTGTGATTGGTGAATCGGTTTTAGATGATGCGGCCACTTGAACCGTCTTTCAACGACCAAGCACCGGTTCCGCTCTGACATGACATGACGGTTGCATCATGGGTAATTGTCTTACCTGAGTTTACAAATAGAAGGGACGCAGTGGCGGAGCACTCACTTTTTCGTTTATCGAACTGGTGGTTGGTAGTGAAATTTCAGTCTCGTGTTAACTGACTTAAACCTATGGATTAACCTTTCAGCTGATCTCAAGCGGAAACCTGTAAGTTCATTTTTGCATTAATTTGTCTTCATCCCCCAATTTATTTTTCTTTCGTCTTGCACCTTTTCTGGGTTGAAATAGAATCATATTACCTTTTGGTACTGTTGGTGTTTGGTACTTATGGAAACTACATTTCACCGAAATTAAAGAGGTCTTACTGAAAACTTAAAAACATTAGAAAAAAAAATTAAGAATTAAAAAATAAAATAAAAAATAAAGTACGAAAACCAAAAATCATGATTTAGGCGGCACTGCTGCTTACTTTCTCTATGGCAGTGAAGCCATACAGTTTTATTGACTAAATTTTAAAAAAAAAAAAAAAAAAAAAAAAAAATTGAAATTGTGATTAACATGAAAGTCACTTAGCTGACCAGTGAAATAAACTGAGCCTTGCCAGCTTGAGAAGACTCTCCCTACATAGCTATTAAAAACACGGCTAGAGACAAATAGGCCAGTCGTCAGGTACTTTAGAAAGGAAGTAATTGCTGGAAAGCTGGAAATTTTTTTAAAGCGTTTCTTATGACCTCAGAAATCACCACCTAAGTTTGCACCATTTTTCCGACACGGCTAACGCCGCCATATTGGTTTTTCCAGCCAAAAATCGCTCTTTTTTCGGTTTTTCACTTGTATCTCGGCTAATAATGGTTTTTTGACCAAAATACCTCAGTATGAAAAGAAAGTTAACGGTATGTTCTATAAAAAAGGTTCTTACCAATTTTCTTCAAAGATAATTTTTCTCGGAGTTATGAGCGGTTCAAAAATCGGGTTTTCCGCAAAGTTTCCCAAATACCCGTTTTATCAGCGGCAGAGAGCTCAAAATTACCTCGTAATAACTGAGCTATGAGAAAAATCAATTTTTTGTCACTCTATCATAGTAATATAACTTCTCGGAGAAGAGAGAGGGGGATGCCAAGTTCGGGGGCCCTCCCCCCCTCCCAAATGTTAGGGGAAAATATAGCCCAAATAAGGGGCTAACCCAGAATGAATTCAACCAGAAGCTTTTATGGCTGGAAATTGTTTATTGGTACTATCTAAGTAACATGTAAAAAGTTCGAGAAAATCCGAGGACAGGAAGGGGGGTTTTGCCCCTCCCCCCCCGAATTAGAGGATTTATATACGTCTTTTCACACGGTTTTCCTCAATTTGCGTCCAAACAACTACTTTAACGCTAAAATTTGACCAACCAATGAATTTGACCAACCAATTTTAAAAAGGATTAAATTTCCTACCATATGAGTTAATCAGATCAAAATTTCATTCACTGAGCGGTCGGAAAATAGCTGACTTTCATTTCGCGGAAAATCGCAAATTCGTGGAAAAAAAACTCGTTTTTCTGAGATTTCTCGAGTAATTGAAAGTTCGCAGCAACTACTGTGGAATAATCGTATACTGGGCTTCAAATGAGTATTATGGAGGTCTATATTTGAGTATAGTGGAGGTGCGAAGGGGAGAGGACCCACCTCCCCCCTGACCCCACTCTTAATACAGACTAATTAGAGAGAAAATGCTCAATAAATCGGTGAAATAGTTCACTTGTCTCTCTTCATTTGCAACGCATCAAACATCGTGAACGTATTGTGTCGTCCTGTGTTTGACAGCGGACGACTATGAGAGAAGAGATTAAGGATTAAGAGGTCAATCCGTGAGTCTAGGTAGGTATTCTTTTCCCTTGGTGAACCATCCTCATGAGGTGGCATCCGGGTCGTTTGTGGTCATCCACTCCTGAATTTGAAAATAAGCTCGACAAGAGTGATATTAGACGAGTGATGTAGTTTCTTTAACATTAGACGTCCAGTGAAATGAGTAATACCTTTTTTAAGTTTGACGAAAGTCTATGTTGAGGCGACTTTTTCTTTAAAGAGATGAAAACAAAGAACCTCTACCTCTAGTGTGTCGTATATTTATTGCCTGCAGCAAATTGAAGAATCATCAATTTACTTGCATTTCCAATATCCGATTGGGGTTTTTTCGGGGCACAAAATACATCTGGTTGTTTTTGCAGCTCTTTGTTAGTCACAAGTAATAGAAAAACGGAAATTTTTCTATTCCAAAACTGTGTGATGTAGAGTCACAACCTGTGAAAGCATGGAGGATGCTTGCAAAGATTGGCTCCAATTTTACGTATATGTCATGTAGGTACCACGAATGGTGTTTTTTGACGTTGAATGTCATTTTTTAAGTGCAATCGAAAACTACTATCTAAGGATCTATGGAGCAATAACAAAAGTAGATCTGAATCTTCGCCAATTATACGATGGTATCATCCATGGAGCATGATTTGAAGCCTTCGTTGATAATGTCTACGTCCACGCCACCTTTAGCGTAAATGACACGGAAACCTACCATTGTTATAGTGCTTCACCGATCAGCCGAATGATTTGATTCTTACTTGTAGGATTTAGCAAAAAAATTGTCCTCCTTTCCAGTAAATGTCGTCTTTGGCGATAACTTTGATCAAAAGTGTGGATTTAGCTGTCATGCTTCGTTTTCGATCATGAGTGCACAGACGGTTGAAGTATCTACATCGTATCCGTCAAACATAACTGTCGCTTCTCCATACTTAGACTTCGTACAATATATGTTTGATTCAGATATAACCATAATTGATTACCAAGAATTCATGGACTCTATGTTCCCCTTGGGGGGAAGAGGGTGTCGGTAGTTCATCCAAAAAAACGTAAAGTCCAAAAATGAACAAGACGTTTTTTGCCGAGAAACAATTGAACTATTTCACCGATTTATTGAGCATTTTCTCTCTAATTAGTCTGTATTAAGAGTGGGGTCAGGGGGGAGGTGGGTCCCCTCCCCTTCGCACCTCCACTATACTCAAATATAGACCTCCATAATACTCATTTGAAGCCCAGTATACGATTATTCCACAGTAGTTGCTGCGAACTTTCAATTACTCGAGAAATCTCAGAAAAACGAGTTTTTTTTCCACGAATTTGCGATTTTCCGCGAAATGAAAGTCAGCTATTTTCCGACCGCTCAGTGAATGAAATTTTGATCTGATTAACTCATATGGTAGGAAATTTAATCCTTTTTAAAATTGGTTGATCAAATTCATTGGTTGGTCAAATTTTAGCGTTAAAGTAGTTGTTTGGACGCAAATTGAGGAAAACCGTGTGAAAAGACGTATATAAATCCTCTAATTGGGGGGGGGGGGAGGGGCAAAACCCCCCTTCCTGTCCTCGGATTTTCTCGAACTTTTTACATGTTACTTAGATAGTACCAATAAACAATTTCCAGCCATAAAAGCTTCTGGTTGAATTCATTCTGGGTTAGCCCCTTATTTGGGCTATATTTTCCCCTAACATTTGGGAGGGGGGGGGAGGGCCCCCGAACTTGGCATCCCCCTCTCTCTTCTCCGAGAAGTTATATTACTATGATAGAGTGACAAAAAATTGATTTTTCTCATAGCTCAGTTATTACGAGGTAATTTTGAGCTCTCTGCCGCTGATAAAACGGGTATTTGGGAAACTTTGCGGAAAACCCGATTTTTGAACCGCTCATAACTCCGAGAAAAATTATCTTTGAAGAAAATTGGTAAGAACCTTTTTTATAGAACATACCGTTAACTTTCTTTTCATACTGAGGTATTTTGGTCAAAAAACCATTATTAGCCGAGATACAAGTGAAAAACCGAAAAAAGAGCGTTTTTTTGGCTGGAAAAACCAATATGGCGGCGTTAGCCGTGTCGGAAAAATGGTGCAAACTTAGGTGGTGATTCCTGAGGTCATAAGAAACGCTTTAAAAAAATTTCCAGCTTTCCAGCAATTACTTCCTTTCTTTGCCTTTTTTGACGACGCGACGACTGGCCTAAAAAGGTTTACCTTCGAAACAAAATTTCATTTTGAGGTATGGTATAGACACAGTTTTGCTTCAATTTTTTTAGAGCCTACATTAAAAGCATTGTATGTGTATTATTTACAGACAATTTTTTTTTTTTTTTTTTTTTTTTTTTTTTTTTTTTTTTTTTTTTTTTTTTTTTTATATATAAATACATAAAGGTTGTGCTAACCACAGCAATCTCGAAAGTCCTAGTACGGCTAAACAGTTTTGAGATCATTTTCATGTTTGAAGTTTTTAAATGATCGAATTATTTCTGAACGGTGCAAGCACGATTTTTTTTTTTTTTTTTTTTAAATAATCTTGATGAATTTTAGATTTTCTTTGAAGTTTGATACTACACCACCAGTGGCGTAGCGTGCAGTTCGGCAACGTTTCAGTTCGTCCAAGATTGAACCCATTAAAAATATCGACCTATTAAGTGTTCGGTGACCACCTTCGTATTCGTAATTCGATATTTTGCTTGAGTCCATTTAAGGACTTAATGCATTGTTCCCAAATTGCACACTACGCCACTGGACACAACTATGCTTTCAATCGCTTGCCGCTAAAAATTTCCCGATTCAACAGCAATTTTTATTCCAAAATATTTTTTTTTTTTCGATTTCATTGTAGGATTTGTTTTTGCTTCGTACGGTTGATTTCTAAATGGATTTAATTTGGATTTTCATTCTTCATTTTCTTCGCGCATACGCAAATCAGTGGCGTATAGCGTGCAATTTGGCAACATTACAATTTGTCCATTTAAACACATGAAAAAGATCGGACTATTGGGTGTTCAGTGAACACCTTCGCTCAATACAACGTCGCAAAACTGCACGCTTCGCCACTGATACATACTTTCACTCTTAAATAGTCTTTATTTCCTCTTCTTTGCAATTAATTTTGGTGAAGCTCTCTACACAGTGGCGTAGCCTGCAATTTGGCAACGTTGTATTGAGTCCATTTAAACCAGAGATTACTAAGCTAAAGAGATATGGCAAGTCCTATCCCCGCCATGTTAGAAAACCGTTAATCGACAATCGTGAAAAACGCCTTCAAATAGGCCGTGATACAATACGGCGTACCACCTGGTGGACCATTTTTCGTAAACATTGCTATTACTGCTGTTAGTGGAAATAAATTCTAGGCACGCACTTTTCTGAATTTTTTTGCTTTCCAAACACGTTGATAAGATGGAAAATGTCAAGGGAAAAATTTAACCACCAAAATAACCACTAAAACTTTAGTCAAAAGTCATTTACTGCCAGCCGAACGCACTTCGGTTACTTTCAGAATTGTTTACAAAAATGGTCCACCAGATCGTATGCCAGTTTGCTTACTTCGTAGGAGTCGATTAACAGTTTTGAGCAGTTCTGCCATATCTCTTTAGCTTAGTTATCTCTGATTTAAACCCATGTAAAACGTGGAATGCGAAGGTGTTCACGGAACTCCCGAAAGCTCGATCTTTTCCATGGGTTCAAATGGATGAACTGCAATGTTGCCAAATTGCACGCTACGCCACTTTCCTTTTTTTTCCTTTACGGACAAAATTTGGCTAGGAAGGATTTTCAAAAATGAGACGAATCATACTGATTGTATTATTCTATGGTTCGACCGTTGCCAAATTGCATCCCTTCATTTAAAATCATTAAATGTATCGAATCTGTCGGGTGCACAGAGCACTTCCTGGACTCGATCTTTTAAGTGGGTTTAAATGACAAATTACAGTGTTGCAGGATTTCACGCCACGCAATCCGCGTAGATTGACTTGATTGGTGGCGTAATCCTGCGGACGTCACGTCAGCACTATAGCTATTCATTTTTTGTCGACCAATCGCAGGTCTCAGTTTGAGATCAGATGTCATTGGGGGCGTACTTACTGCATGCGGAATGATATAAATGACGCAGCTGCGAAGGAATCGGTTTAGTGTCTTGAGTGCAGCGCATCAGTCATCAACTTCGGCTGCGGTGACAAACTAAGAGTAAGTTTTAAACACTGTCAGGTAATTCGTTGCAGTGGTTAATTTTATTTTATGTTTGAAATTATGTTCATTTTCTACAGTTGCCGCGTTAGTGAAGATGAAAGTTGGATTTTTTTTTTTTTTTTTTTTTTTTTTTTTTTTTTTTTTTTTTTTTCTTTTTTCTCCCTCCCCCGTTTCTTATCATCTTCATTATCCTTCATTATTTTCCAACAGCTGTATACGTGTATCGTCAAGTATAATCAATTCCTAATCTTTTGGTTATTTTGTTTTTCTGTTTTATGTGCAGTGTCAGTGTGGTTACAAGCGATCACTTTCGGATTTCACTCGAGACACCGTTCGATTCTGCCAAGGAAGAAACAAAATTGCCCAGGACCTCAGCTAAGCCAAAGCTTGGATCGCACTGGTTCGGGCGGGTCACACGATCTCCGTTTTAATCAATTAGATCTATTAGATCAGTTACAATGCTCGATTTTAAGTGCTAAGCTGCGTAGCTCGGCTTATAGTAATGTATTAGCAATATAGCTGATTCCGTAACGTGTCTAGATTTAGCAGAATGACCCGATTTGCAGGAGCTCAATTAACATTAAATCCAACCCCTTCATTCATACGAAGTTCGCCCATATCCCACTCACAGCGCCCTGGAAGCATTAGTGGATCAAGCGTTCTAAAGTTTGCCTATATCCCACCCACATAGTGGTCAAGCACTTTAGTATTTGCCCATATCCCACTCACAGCGCCCTGGAAGCATTAGTGGATCAAGCGTTCCAAAGTTTGCCCATATCCCACCCACTTAGTGGTCAAGCACTTTGGAATTTGCCCATATCCCACTCACAGCGCTGACAGGGCCATAGTGGATCAAGCGTTCTAAAGTTTGCCTATATCCCACCCACATAGTGGTCAAGCACTTTAGTATTTGCCCATATCCCACTCACGGCGCCGAAAGGGCCATAGTGGATCAAGCGCTTCCCAGAATGGAGGGGGAGCACACAGCATTGCCTAGTTTATAATAGCGGATCTGTGAACCTTAGCACGCGCCACTGCGGTCAGGCCAAAGTTTGAATTCTAAACTTGATTCGATTTTATTCTACCAAGGAAGATACAGAATTACCCGGGATCTACGTCAAGCTAAGTCAATTTTTTTTTTTTTTTTTTTTTTTTTTTTTTTTTTTTAAATCTTCTCTTTAAATAATAATTAGTAGTTAAAATAATTAATTTAATTAATTCCTTAATTTTTTAATGAATTTGATTTCAATTATTTTTTAATTTTTTAACTCTAAAATTAATTCAATTCATTCAATTGCTTAATTCATTCATTCATTTACTTTTTAATGAATTTAATTTAATTAATTGTTGCTCTTTTTCAAAGTAAGCCAGTCGATGAATTTCCAAAGCAAGCTCGAACCAAAAGTATCTTGAAATGCGTGAATACAAATGGGTGCTCAAAGGGAGAGTCATTCGGGGATATAAGTTCATTCACTGCAAACTTCAACCAGGACGATAAGCGAACTATGCTTGTACATAAGCACGTCCCTGGACCGTTCCTGGAGTTTGGCCGAGCGTGTCGCTCTCGGGCTTTGGTTTCCGCGTAAACAGATTCGTTTCGGATCTTGAAGTGGACTCAAAACCGGGCATTTTCTCTGACAATGCTAAGTGACAAGTAGTTCCTAGTGCTCTTTGGAAATCGGTTGATCAGCGAGCTCTAAAGCAAGCTCGGACCGAAAGTATCTTGCTATGCGAGAACAAAAACGAGTGAAAAACGGCGCTCAATGGTCAGGCTTTCTCTATACGCAACCAGTTTACGCAGTGCCGTAGTCTCGTAAGTCGACCCCTGGACAGTACTTGGTATGGCTTCCGACTTGGCCCTTTTGTTCGCTCAGGCTGTGGCTGGCTCCCCGTAAAAGCCCATTCGTCGGATCTTTAAAACGCGGAAATCAACCATGGCCAGCTTTCATCGGATATCGCCTGATCAGTGAAATCCTAAGCTCTCTTGATACAAGTATAGTTCGTAGAATGTTCGGAAACTCATTGGCGTTACTTTATATACAAACTTTTCACTTTTTTTTCAAACTTTTTTCTTTTCTTTTTTCTTTTTTCATATACTTGACTTAATTTTTTTCTTTTTTTTTGTCTTTTTCTTCTTTTTGTTTCAGGTGACTGCAGGAAGTTGGGAGAACGAGCCAGGAGCGGAACAGGCCTCTGTGTGTGTGTGTGAGAGAGTGTGTGTGTGTGTGAGAGAGTGTGTGTGTGTGTGAGAGAGTGTGTGATTGTGTGTGTACTAATCGCGTTTCACCGTTAATCTTCGTTCCCTCCCAAAGACTCCTCCACTTTCTTTTTTTATTCGCTCGCAATCCGCGTCTCCCTCCGCACTTCCCTAGATCGCGTATTCGGACCGCGTTCCGATACGGACCCGGGTTCCGTAAGTGAGCATAGAAGTATACGTATGGGAGGGGTTTTTTCCACAACTCAATTTTCCCCTTTGCTTAACAAAAAAAAAAGGGACTCTGGTGTAGCAACCTCCACGTGGTGAGTCCTGGGTAGATTGAGGCTGATAAAACTAGAAGGTAAATTATTCTATTAGTTAGCCTTAATCGAGCTAAGAGCTGCACACCATACCTGTTAAAACATATATTCCTAATATGTTTTGATTTTTGTTCACAGAGACCAAATAAATTCCGAATCCGAGGTCCAAATTTCTTCACATATCATTTATCAACATTGAGCTGAATGGGGTTCTTGCTAACTTTTACTCTAAGCAATTGAATGAATAGTTCTTGAGAGAAAAAAAAAGCTGTGAAAAAATTGGTTTTGAATGGAAGTGCACGTGTTGAAAGTGGCGATCTGGACACAGAACAAAAAAAAAAAAAACCAACAAAAAAGTCCCAAAGTACCCAAAGTTCTATTTTTTTTCTGGTTTATTTGCCTAATTTTTTTAAAACCTTAAATCACAAAAAGTAATTAATGGGGCAGTTGCAAGGGTCTGGAATGTTGTGTGTTTTATAAAGAAAATGAAAGTACTAGATGAGCTGAGAACAAAGATGCCTTTGGTTTCTAATTAAGTCCCATTGTTCCGGAGATGAGATTTCGGCCCAAAATGCATTGTTTTAAATGGGAATTCAGCGTAGTGACGTCACTACGCACATTCAGTGGAAATTGGTTTTAAATGGAAGTGCACTTGTTGAAAGCCTGTGCGAGCTTTCGGTACAGGGAACTTTCCTCTTGTTGCAAAACAGACTACCAATCAATTCAAAAGGAAACTGCTCTAATACTACGATGAGATCCAGTGGCGGCTCGTGCAATTTGGCAACCATGTGTTTTTCCTCCTAAATATCGATTATTTTACATAGGTTTAAATGAAGAGGATCCGAGAATGGATTCGGCGAAAATGACGATGCGAACGTACATCACAAACTTTCATAATCCATTCATTAACTCATGAAAATCAGTTCCATTTCAAACAACTTGCGCTGCACACCGACAATAATAATGATATTATGATGATATAATGATATTATGATGTCGGTGATAATAATCACCGACATTAAACTACGGAAACGGATCCACCGCTTTTATTTAAACATCAACAGAACTTACAAACATTTGAATGTTTTGTTTAAATGCATACATTTCTTGTATGTATTTTGTAATCTTTGATAAGTCAAAGAAGACCAGACAGCAAATGAGGTTTTAAATCGAAGTTAACGGTTAGCCAACAACCACAACAATGCGCTCATCGGTCGCAATCGGTTGTGATAAAACTCGCGTGTAGCGTTCCAAACTGTCTCACTCACTCTCCCTCCCGTGACCCCCATGTATATCCATCTCTTTCTAGTTTCGAAATTCGCATATACAGGGCCTTGTTTTACGACACATTATGATTGAAATCGCATTAAAATGCCTCGAGGAATTTATTTCTGTCGTGAAATTTTACAAAATCAGTCTCTATATACGATTTTTGAAATTAGATTGAGATGGCAGTACATAGGGGTCACGTGAGAGCGAGAGAGACAAACTGGCTTTGTTTGGAACGCTCATCACCGGCAGTCGCCATTACTAAAACCCTCTATACGACGCGAGCATTTAATTTTTGATTCATATATCCTGAAATCTGAATCTCCAAAACACACACGGCCACCAGAGACAGAGGGCGCCTCTTACACTGTATTATACAGGGTGTTCCTAAAACTTATGTCACCCTTTCTACCACGTATTTTGAAGTCAAAATAAGACTTTTTTTTCCTATAAACATGTGTCCGAAAATGCCCCCCTTTTGAGCTACAGCCCCCAAAATTTAAAAAAATTGTTGGTTTTTTTTTGGAATATCGACCATAATTATGAACCAAATGCCATGAAAATCAGTGTCCAGAGGTAATTTTACGTGTAGAATCCATTAATGACCTCGAAAAATTCATAAATGAGGTCTGACTGTACTTTTCAGGCAATCTTATATCTTCAACGACACGAATTTTATGTTACGGATTGGAAATTTTAAAAATTGAAAATGAAATCAGGTGGGAAAAAGTCTTAAAAAGATATTTGGTCCTCTTTGTTTTGGTCGATACAACGCGTATTAAGTGAGATAATCGCTGCACAAGGTGGAAAAGTCAGCGCTTTTACCATGAAGAGAGGCTGCAAGTATGCAACCCGCCACTCCGCTGCTACTTCGGGCCGCCCGCTATAGTAAAGCGCTGACTTTTCCACCTTGTGCAGCGATTATCTCGCTTAATACGCGTCGTATCGACCAAAACAAAGTGGACTAAAAATCTTTTTAAGACTTTTTCCCACCTGATTTCATTTTCAATTTTTAAAATTTCCAATCCGTAACATAAAATTCGTGTTGTTGAAGGTATAAGATTGCCTAAAATGTACACTGTACAGTCAGACCTCATTTATGAATTTTTCGAGGTCATTAATGGATTCTCTACGTAAAATTACCTCTGGACACTGATTTTCATGGCATTTGGTTCATAATTATGGTCGATATTCCAAAAAAACCAACAATTTTTTTAAACTTTGGGGGGCTGTAGCTCAAAAGGGGGGCATTTTCGAACACATGTTTATAGGGGAAAAAAGTCTTATTTTGACCTCAAAATACGTGGTAGAAAGGATGACATAAGTTTTAGAAACACCCTGTATTATTCAATGTATACGTAGTAAAACGAGAGTAAGAAGCTTGCCATATACTTCGTATGGCACTATGGCACGCTTAAATACATTTAGAAAGCTCATTGCTTGTGCTTTTAGAGGTTCAATATGAAAAATTCATTCAAGAAGGAAAATCAAGCAGAAATCAAAAAAAAAAAATCGTGAAAGAGCGGTCATATCCACTGGAAAAAATGGAATTTGGCTTGTTTTAAACAAATTTGAAAAAAAGGGGTAAACATTTTTTTTTTAATGTGACAGGCATTTTAAACATCATCTTTAGGTTATGTGGAATAGTTCCATCATGGCAGAGTAAATAAAAAAAAATTAGACTGGAGAGAACTCAATTTAAATTGGGGTCCGAGCCTTGGGTTCCTCCTAGTAATCTAGACATATATCAAATATTATACCTTAGGAATGTGAAGGTTAAATGAATCCCTGGTAGTTTTGTTCAATTTTTGCGTTGAACTGAAAGTTTTGAGAAAACCACAGAAAGAAGGAAAAAAGTGAAACCAAAAAAAAAAAAAACAAAAAAAAACAAAAAAAAAAAAAAAAAAAAAAAAAACAACGAAGAACATCTCAGTTAAAGAGCCAGCATCTGCTGACTCATTGCATTTTGATCTGCCAGTTTATTTTACATTCTTTTTCAAAGTTAGTAACAAAAACATATTCTACATTTGATACAAAAACATATTCTATACATTTGATACAAAACATTTAGATCACACATATCATCGTGATGGTTGTCTTGGTCTTTCTAACTGCCTATTTCTGTTTGCGTGAATCCTCAATTATATTCTATTTCTTCGCGATATCGCCACGACCGTGAAAGTGTGATCTTCCAGTTTATTAACCTAATTAATTAATTAAGTATATTCCTTTTAAATACGGTATGCCAGCACTCAAAAGGAAACTCCATCTGGAGTATATAATGCAGCGGTGGCGTAGCATTAAATTCAGGTCTGCTGTTTTGTGTATAATTCATGACATTTTTCTATCCACCGATGATTCCACCGGTTGAGAAAAAATTATTCAGTTCGGTCCAGTCAATGACTGTTCTGCTCGAAACTACGAGGGTCGTCTCAAAAGTAAGAGCCAGTTTTTTTTTTCTTCTTTAAGAAAACCATTAACCCTAAAGAAAATCTGAAAATAGTTTTAAACGCGTCGTATCTATCCTCAGCTTCAAGAACCTTTTTTGGATTTTCGTTATCTTTTAAATTGAGCAAATGGCGGCGATTTTACCGCGACAGATTTTAATCTCCCGTCACAGTGGGCCCACAATTTTACGCAATCAAAGGTATATCGTTTTTCAGACATGGGGAATCAATATTGTATGAAAGAACAAAAATGAGGTTAAAACTGTCAAAAACTGATAAAATGGCATCCACTTTAATTTTTTGACACAGTCTCATGCTTTATTTAGACATTTTTGATAAATTCTACACCGATTCCCTTATTTCAGAACATCAACATTTGGATCTTAAACCAGGATTAAGAGCTCTTTTCTGATGGAATAAGGAAACTGATGTAGCATGTACCAAAAATGTCTGAATAAAACAGTAGACTGTGTCAAAAAAGAAATTTAGATGCCATTTTATCAGTTTTTGACAGATTTTTTTTACCTCATTTTTATTATTTCATACAATATTGATTCCCCATGTCTGAAAAACGATACCTTTGATTGCGTAAAATTTTGGGCCCACTGTGACGGGAGATTAAAATCTGTCGCGGTAAAATCGCCACGCGCCATTCATTGGCGGATACAGGGAACTGTCTTCCTCTCTCTCCGTCCATTTGAACTTATGTGTTAGAAAAGGACAGCAGAGGGGGCCATTACGTGACTTTGGCCCCCTCTTCTGTCCTTTTCTAACGCACGTTTTCAAATGGGAGGAGAGAGAGAAACACACTTCCCTGTATCCACCCATGCCGCCATTTGTTGACTTTAAAATATAACGAAAATCCAAAATAAACAGTCTTGAAGATGAGGATACGACGCGTTTAAGTCCATTTTCAGATTTTCTCTACGGTTAATAGAAAAAAACCCGATACTTACTTTTGAGACGACCCTCGTACAGTCGTATCCTAATCTGTAATCTCTGCTCAATCGGTGCAATCGCCGTTTTCAATTAAAAAAATATCGGCAAGTTTTTTAAAGTCATCGATCACTCCACCGATTGAGAAAAGATTACAGATATACGAGAAATTTCGTTCAATTCAGTCATACATCGAACTGAACTTTGTGATATGTTCTCAACCGGTGAAATTGTCGGTGAATTGAAAATACGTCATTCATTATTCGCAAAACGGTAGCTCTGATCAAATCTGGCCAGTGGCATCACGTCGCGTGCGATCTCGGTACCGCTGCATTCTCACCATTTACACGTGTGAAAACGGTCGAACTCTATTACAATATTGAAGCGATATTTTGCATGGGTTTAAATGGACGAAATGCAACGTTGCCAGATTGCAAGTGAGTCTGGCAACGTAAACACTTCGTCCATTCAAACTCTGCTTTTCGTGGGCAGAAAATGAGCTCAAAAAACGGCACTTTTGGAAAAGCCTCCATTAGTTTTGGTCCATTTTCTCGTTGAATTGAAACTATTGAGAGACTGCGAAGAAAATATGACATCAGTATTACAATCGTCAAACAACGATGAACGTCTCACCTAGTGGGCGTTTCAGAAGTGTGGGCGCATCTAGACCGATAATCTTTGGACTTTTCCAGCGTTACTTACCTATCTTATTACAAAATAAAAATAGATGCAAATGAATTCAAGTGAAAGTTTTTTTAATGAGAAACACTTAAAAACTAAACGGTCAAAGTTGCAGGCAAGATTACCTTTATTTGAACGAATAAAAATTGAAAATTCGCCAAAGATTATCGGTAAGCTCCGACTACGCTTTCTGAAACGAACTTTAACGAGCCAAATCTGCTGACTCATTGTATTTCGATTCGTTTATACATTTTACATTCTTTTTCAAAGTCAGTAACAAAAACATGTTCTAAACTTGATCTGAAAACATCCAGATCACACATATCATCGAGATGGTTTTCTTGGTCTTTCTCACAGCCTTTGATATTTACAACACTCAATTCTTTGTCCAACCCGTGATTTTTGTACAAAATCTAGAAAGAAAAAGAGAAAATATAGAATGTAGTAAAAATGTAAAAAAAAAAGAATAGAATAGATTCAAATAGACAAAAACAAAAAAATATATAGAACACTCAAAAAAAAGATTACCAGAAGCATGGCGATATAAGAACCCGTGAAACTATGAAAGAAATGGTACAATTGCCAGAATTCTATTGTTTGTATACCACAGTTCCTAAAAATATTGTGGCAATTCTAGTTCTATAACCATATTCTAGTATTAAAACCAGAATTTTTTGGTCAAAGTACTTGTCAGTAGTTCACATATCGTTGTGCTTATGGTAGTATTGTTAGAATGGGGTTCTTGCAAACTTTTGCTACGGGGAATTGAAGAGTTGATTCTTGCATAAAAACGTGTAAAAATGACGATGAGTACACTGAAAAATCGCGAAATTCACTCTCAGAATCGGGCATAAAGGCGGAAAGACGCAGGCATCATGGGAGATTCCTACCTAAAATGAGACATATATCTGTGTTTCTGTTGAGAAAGTGACAGATTAGACAGGAATCTCCCATGATACCTGCGTTGAAGCGCCATTACGATCTTGCCGTTAAAGCAGTTTTGTGAGTTTATTACTGAATTTTAGACTTTTCCGGTGTAATTTTCGTGATTTTCGCTGGTCATTACGTCAGATGGGACCATTTATTTGTTTATAGCAAAAGTTTGCAAGAGCCCCATTCAGGAATTATTTTTTCAGTGAAGCTTAGGTGGAATGGGTAGCTAATTCTTTGGGGAAAAGGGAGGCCAGGTGAGCTTTCATAATTGAAGGGAGTGGTTCACAAATTTGCGTTTACTTTTGTAAAAACAGAAGAAATCACAAAACCTATTACCATACTGCCGATACAAACACTTATTTGAAAACACGCGTGCACACACAAGTTTCAGTGGCGGCTCGTGCTTTTTTGGCGACCAAGTTTTTTGTCATTTCAATGTACGCAAAAGTATCATTTTCTCAGGGATTCTGTGAATCCCTCGATTACTATCGCGGTTATTCGATAATAATCGATTATTTTACATAGGTTTAAATGGAAAGAATCCGTTGCTGCCACATTGCACGAGCTGTCACTGACAAGTCCATGGGCGCCCGCAAAAAAATTTCCGAGGGGGGGGGCAACATTTTTGAACCCCAATGGAAGGTCTAGGGGGAACCCCCGACACCCCCCCCCCCAATAGGGAAAAAGGGACAACTTTTCTTTCATTCAAATAACATAAAATTATTAAGCCATTGTAGGTGCATCAATAAATAATAATAATAATTTGGACGTGTTTGATAGAAGATAGAATGAAAATTTGGCGCCTTCAATTAATTGTGTATGCAAATTCAGCACCATGATGTACGAATATTTAACTACCCCCTCAATTTGAGCGAGCGAGCATTGATTCCTTCGTAACCTGGCTGTTAGAGAGCTTATTCGCGAAAAGCAAGCGAAAATCTTGAGTTCAAGATACTAAAAAAAAACTGGCCGCGATTATAAATAGGTCTAATTTTAGTCTTAGCCTCTTTAAATATTGAATGAATGATAGTGTGATAACAGACTAGCAATAAACTGAAATAAATCCTAAGTGACACTCTAGAGTACGTGAAAATTTAAATAAAAGTGCAAGATTTGAACCTGGGATGATTCACTGAGTAATTAATCATCAGAGTAATGATCCACATCTGATAAATGGTACCGAGGCACCTAGTGACACCAGTGGCGGCTCGTGACAGGAAAATTAGGTGTAGTTGTGAGGGTCCTCCCGCGGAAAGTTTTCGAAAATTTGACCTGCCTCAGATTCAATTTGAAGCAAGTTTTAACTATTTCGTGACACGAAAGTTCTCTTGCGACGATATAGTAACAAACAGCCCCCCTCCCCTAATGACTTAAAGAAAGGAAAAAAATTAAAAACCCAAGTAAATTTCCGAGCAAAACCTGCAATAAAAACATCTTTTTTTAAGCCTTAAAGACCAACATTTATTTAAATATCAAAATAAAAAATTGAAAAACATGAAAACGTTAAGAAACTTTTTTTTTTTACAAGAGTTTTAATAAGTTCAATAAGTTCTCCGAAATCCCAATCATTTTAATCAAGAGCGACCATTATCTTTGTAAATTTGAAAAGAAAAAAAAAACCTTGAAAAAGTATAGGTGTAGTGCCACTACACTAACTACACCTGACGAGCCGCCACTGAGTGACACTGGTGTCAAATGAAAGTCGTCTCTTATTGGTCACTTCTTGGCGGAGTTGCAGTATTGTTAGATGGGAATCTCCCATTGTTACTACCCTCAGCCACCATCACGACGACTTGGTCAAAATTCAAGGTTATTCAAGCATATGAAAAACGAAGAAAATAATCAAGGATATTCAAGGACTTTTCAAGGCGCCACGAACATGAATAGCACTTACTTTCACACGATATTTACTATTGATTTCATGCAATTCAAAGATCATTGTAGCTCCATAACTAGCTAAAGGAACTTCTTGAGTGATGCCGATTGCTCTCCACAAATTCAACAAAGTTGTGTCATGACCAGAGTAAACGGTTAAAAGACGTTCAAATCTTTCACCCATTTCCTTTGAATCTCGTTTCTTTATCATATTTGTCACCAGATCATGGACCAAACGGCCTGAAACAAAACCAGGAGAACTGAAACTGCGAATAGAATAGTAAATTAAAAGAATCTTTACCAACCCAATGTGAGTCCATGGGCGGATGGGAGGATACATGATGAGACAGCTGCGAAAAACAGTCAGCACTGATGTTCTGATAAATCTTTATTATGCTGAAGTCCACTCTTTACTGCAGTATGGAATTTATATCTGGGGCTATTCCTCGCAAACTCAGGACTTGCTTAAAACTCAAAAGCAAATCCTCAGAATTATATTTAATAAGCCAGCAAAAGAACACTGCAAGCCCCTGTTTAAAAATAGCAGAATAATTACAGTCGTCTCCCTGTACTTATATGAAACTTTAAAAGCAGGCTTTACTGAGGGACATATTACAGAGAAAAGTGCTAAAGATAGAAACAAAAAAAAATACTAGAAATGTTTTCATTGAGAATGTGCTACCTAAGAATACTTGGGATGAGAAACGTTTAAGATTTCGATCTGTTGAGATTTTCAATAAACTTCCCAAATCCTTAAAAACAATGTTCATGGAAGAGGATGGCACATTCTCAATGAAAACAAAGGAGTATTTTAAAATGAATCCATTCTACAATGTAAATGAGTACCTGAAACCATTGAGGTGATGGACAAGTCTTTGAACTCCTCTGTATAGTAATTAGTTATTATATTCTCTACTTACCCTCCTTCCTTTATACTGTTCTGTTATATAAATGTAATCTTTATTTGACCTGTACTGAGCTGTAAAGCTGATGTACTAATAACGAATAAATAAAAATAAATAAAAGATACTCTCTCTACGGCCGTGAAAAAAGGATAGCAGAGGCTTCCCTCACGTGCCTTAATCCCCTATCTTTGTCATTTTCCTTCACAGGTATTCAAATGGGAGAAGAGAGACGGAGCCATTATCTGAGGCCAAGTTGTTGTTTTTTATTTTTTTTTTCTTTTAAAGCGTGCCAAAATTTTGATTTGGCGAAAAACACTTTATTTTTTACTGAAAGGTAACATGTGGCACATTAATCGAAAGGTATTGATGTGTTCTTTTAGAATCTGTAATAATTTTTGAAAAACTGCTAACAGCAGTGTGTCACAAGGGCCGATTCAAAAAAATTCCAAAAATCCCCTAAAACTCAAGAAATTTGGGGTTTTTGGAAAAAAATTTGTAGGAGCAAAAATGTCGCCAATAGACGGTTTTAGTGCGAAGTCAACGGTTAGCCAACAGCCACAACAATGCGCTTATCGGTCGCAATAGGTTGTGATAAAACTCGCGTAGCGTTCCAAACTATCTCACTCACTCTCCCGTGACCCCCATGTATATCCATCTCTTTCTAGTTTCGAAATTCGCATACAGGGCCTTTGTTTTACGACATATTATTATTGAAATCGCATTAAAGTACTTCGAGGAATTCATTTCTGTCGTAAAATTTTACAAAATCAGTCTCTATATACGATCTTTGAAATTAGAGTGAGATGGCAGTACATAGGGGTCATGTGAGAGCGAGAGAGATAAACCGGTTTTGTTTGGAGCGCTCATCACCGGCACACTATGGTCTGGGCACCCAAATTTGTGGCCTTAAATCAGGGAATGACCAGATCTTCTTAAAACTTAGGGGACTTATGTAATTTGGGTCGCTGAACACGAATTTGCAGGAATTTTTTGCAAAAATTGCAAATCCAAGATGGCGGCAGCCAGAGGTGGCTTGTGAAATCTGATGACTTGGTTTTTTGCCATTTATTTGATTTAAAATTCGACTCTTGGTGAAGCAACAGAGGATTTCTTCACCATAAATCGATTATTCACATTGGTCTGAATGGAAAAATGCGTTGTTGCCAAATTTCACTAGATGTGACTTTCTGAAGTCATACTTATTGGCGGCCATCTTGGATTTGGGAATTTTGTAAAACTAATATCAAGAATGAATCCAGCGACCCAAAGAAATCCTTCCTTTAAGTTTCAATGAATTTCATCAATTATTGGTGGAGCAACAAATTTGTTTGTAGAATCGAAAGTCGGCAAAGCCCTATTTTTGACCTAGATTTGAAACTTTGTGCGGTCATAACTCTTGAACGAAACGTTTCTCGGCATCGCGGTTTACGCCATCTGAAAGCTTACAAAATCAGCTTTTTTCACAAAAGTTTTTTGTTCAGATTGCTACATTGCGCATATTTTTCAAACTCAAAAAACGAAGTTTTGAAAATTTCAAAAATAAAAAAAATGGCAAAAAAAGATTCAAATAAACTAAACATTATAGCATATCAATCGAAAGATCTTTAAAATACGCATCTTTTGGCGCAAAGTTCACGTCAATATCTCTTTTCGTTCGAAAGTTATGGAGCATTGAAGGTTTTGACTTTGACCCCCTGCCCCCCCGCTTCCAGTTGACCAAATTTAAAAAAACTGCAGATATTCTGAAAGCTGACGCTTAGCTCCCTGAAAGTTTCATTCAATTCTGAGAGGGGGGGGGCACTGGATGGTAGCTGGATGGACCCCTTTGAAATAACACTTCGTGAGAAACACGACATACCTCTGGAAATGTGAACAAATATTGAAATGTGGCAAGATGTGGCGAAAAGCAATAAAAGGCCTGGAAAAGGGAGAATTTAAGGAGCATTTTCCAGGGGAGTTACCCGATTCCCTCCCAAGATTCCCTCCCAATTCCGATTCCCTCCCGTGTCGAGCTCCGATTTCCGATTCCCTCCCGGTGTCGAGTAAATTAAAGAAAATGGCAACGTCGTGACAACAAGTTTAAGGAATAAACAATAGTTCGGATAGTAAGTTGATAAGAAATACAAAATCAAGATGTTCGGACAGCGGTCGTTGACTCCGCTAGACAGCGCATACAGGATGATTGTACTCTGATAATAAAGATTACTTCGTAATAGAAGCGACACTGTCCCCGAATCTTCTATCGGCACTCGTTGACCTTAAATCGTCTCAAAAAGATTATTTTTGGAACGATATTTAAAATTCTGTAACCTTTTCATTCAACTACAACAGAATCCATCACCCATCATCGGGCTGCGATTGGCTTATTTTGAATTAGCGGTGGCTGCCTATTTAGTGTTATTTTGGCCGGTTTTTTTTTGTCATTGTTAATGTGTTTAGTATTTGACAGACCGTTACCGCGCCGAGCCCGTTTGCCCGTTTATCATGTCGAAAACAGACCTACGAGCAGACCTGTCGTTTTGGTGGGCTTTTAACCGTTGACAAGGCGCAGGGCTCATCAAAACGACCATTCTGCTCTTCCGGGGCACCGCCAATGTTATTTTCAATGGGAAAACAGACTTACGAGCAGACCTGTCGTTTTGGTGGGCTTTAAACCGTTGACAAGGCGCAGGGCTCATCGAAACGTCCCCTCTGCTCGTCCCGGGCACCGCCAATTATATTTTAAATGGGAAAACAGACTTACGAGCAGACCTGTCATTTTTATGGGCTTTTAATCGTTGACAGGGCGCAGGGCTCATCAAAACGACCATTCTGCTCTTCCCGGGCACCGCAAATGTTATTTTAAATGGGAAAACAGACTTACGAGCAGACCTGTCGTTTTGGAGGGCTTTTAACCGTTGACAAGGCGTAGGGCTCATCAAAACGTCCCCTCTGCTCTTCCGGGGCACCGCAAATGTTATTTTAAATGGGAAAACAGACTTACGAGCAGACCTGTCGTTTTGGTGGGCTTTAAACCGTTGACAAGGCGCAGGGCTCATCGAAACGTCCCCTCTGCTCGTCCCGGGCACCGCCAATTATATTTTAAATGGGAAAACAGACTTACGAG